>NW_017547115.1:2877891-2937668 GCF_001854935.1 Bemisia tabaci
TTTTTTTTTTTTTTTTTTTTTTTTTTGCACTACATATTTCTAATAAGTATCCTTCTTATTGATTCATCTCAACATGAATTTATTTTTGTTCTCACTAGGATGCTAAATTCATAATCGTTTGTCTTTAAATTTTTTTATAGCATATCTGAAAAAGTGTTTGCAGCTTTTCAACCAGACTGTATTGTTGTTCAATGTGGGGCTGACTGTATAACGGGCGATAAGTTGGGCGATTTCAATCTGACACCGAAAGCTTTGGGTCTTTGCATCAAACATATTTTATCTTGGAAACGACCTGTCATGGTATTAGGTGGAGGTTTGTGATTTTTTCAGTCCAATTGATTTTAACCCTTGTTTCTTTTAAATTTCATATCCTGTGTGAATGTCTTTTTAATAATTAACTGTTCTTATTAGTGACATATAGAATAGAGGATCTAGGGTTGATCTCCTTAGATATAATCCTCCTTAATTCATAGTCGGCACAATGATAGTATTTGTAAGGGTATGTTGTGTGTCGCAATTTTTCCAAATTTTCATCTTTCCCCCTTCCTTTGTAATGCAATTGTCGTGTGAAAGCTGACTCACTTTATTGAATACATAGAAACAATAAGGAGAACCCACCTTCTGTAATGAGTTTGCCAAGTAATGTGATCCAAAGCTCTTTTCCTCTTTGAAAATCTGTGCAACTTTTCAAAATGAAGGTGTCTTTATAATTTAGTAAAGCTCTTTGCCCAGAAAAATTGAAACGGAACTCCAGAAAAGGCCTTGTTGTTATGTTGTTCAAGAGTATTGATGCAAGTCCAAAATTGGACGTCTCTATATTTTCAACCAGGAAAAAGTTCTAAGCTTATTATGAAACAGTAGAGAAGTAAACACCCTCCAATCTTGGATTTTGATTCACAGTCCGTATCAACTGGCCAAAATAAACTTTTTGGTTTTATTTTCCAACTTTGTTGTGGGGAGTGGAATAGCAGAATAACGATCTCTGAGTGACAGAGACAAACCTTTTTCAAGGGGAAATGGTCTTTCATTTTTGAGATTTCAAGTTTATAATTTCAACAATATCTGCATCACAAGGTGGTACAATCAGCAAATTGGCACAGCCGGGCATAAGTTTATTGGGAACTAATTTAATTATTCAATTTTTATTCCTAAATCACCAATTCTGAAATCTACAACCAATAGTTTCCAATTATTTTGAGTTTAGATTCCTCTAAGGAAAAATTGATTTCTTTTAACAGTCAGCTTATTTCATTTTTTTCCATTTCAGGAGGTTACAATCTTGTAAATACAGCGAAATGTTGGACCTACTTGACCTCAGTTATTTTAGCTCGTGAAATACCTTCAGAAATTCCTGAACACAAGGCAAGTATTTTAAAAATTATACCATTAACTTATGAGAGACTTTTTTCGTTGTAATGAAAAGCAAATCTCCCTATCACTTTCCCTTCAATCTGAGCAACTAACTCTGTCCTTTAAATAGTTAATTTTCCTCTTACGATTTCATCAAGGGGAAGGGCACCTGCCAAGAGGTGTAAGTAAAGTGTATCTCTTGCAGACTTCAGTTTAAAAAACTTTAATGAAATAGAATCTCTATCTAGTTGCATAATTGCAGATGCCTAATCTCTTCAGTAATTTCAACTTTCCACAGAAGTTTCTGTATAAAAAAAGTTATTAAGTTTGTTCAGGACTTCATAAAAGAAATAAGTCTTACTAATTTTCTGCCTAGTGTCTTTGTAATTTGCTATTTTTCTTGCAGTATTTCACTCTCTACGGCCCAGACTTTGATTTAGAAATAACGCCAAGTCACAGAAAAGACTGTAACACAAAAGATGAACTCGGGAGAACAGTCATCAAGGTTACCGGTATGTCTCCTTTTTCATTCAGCTTTAAACTCTTGTTACTAGATTAGTTATTGCTCTTGCAACCTATGCTGAGCTTAAAAACCTGTAGGAGCGATAAATTTGAGAGGAGCTCAAGCAGTGCCTGTAATAATGAACACATAGAAACCTTTCATGTACGTACATACCTATCTGTACAAGAAAACAATTGCAGTCCCGTTTTTTCTGAAATAAACCATAAAAGTCTGTCTGTCTTTGATGTACGTACTTTATCCCATTATGAGTAGTCCTACAAGTACAGTAAATACATGTACGGAAGAAAAATTTCAGATGTGTTAACTAAAAAGAAAGAATTGAAAAGAAGTTAAGGTATGAAAAATGTTTACCTTTTAATACAATTTCAACATCCTAAGCACTAAATAACAAATCTTTATCATCATTATTATTTTCAATCTGACCCATTATGAACAAAGTTCTGAAACATTACCCTCGGTTCAATGAGGCTGAAGCGATTTCTAAGAAATTATAAATTTCATCTCTGCCTCATAATTACTCTCTCCCGCACGTAATCACCAGCTAAATGAAAGGTCTCTTCATTGTAAATCAATATTCTTAGACTTGAGAGTTTGAGCGACTTTCTCGAGGTTGATTTCAGCAAGAAAAGTGTTCATCAACTTCTTTCATCATCGCAACGAATTTCTTTGTTCTCCGTTAAAGCTCTTGATTCATGAACGTAGGTAACAAAATCCATGCCCTGCAAGAGAAGAAAAAAGCGTAAAATATAATTTTTTCTTTGATTTATTGCTAATTATCCCCTTCAGTACCTTCAGACAATAAGTTTTGGAGTGATTCTGCTCTTTTGATTTTTTATTTTATTTTTTACCAATTAGCCTTAGGAGAAACAAAAAAAAGAAAAAAATTAACTTTATAAATTTAGTAGCTGTAAAGGAGGCCAAACTGATGCAAAACTGCGGTGACATTGCTGCAAACTTTAGGCAAGTGGCAAGTTATAAAGTATAAAACAAAAGGCACACGCAGCCATGAGGCAATTTTCAAAAGTCTCATCAGACGTGATGACATTTTTTGCCTAAGATTCTTTAAAATGTGAGGCAAATTTGAAATTCTCTGTGAGGAATAATCTTTGGATTGCATGGAAAGTTTGGTGTTATGTGAGTTTTTGCTCCTTTGAATTAAGGTAATAGAACTGTAACTAAGAGCTAATACATATTAATGATTCTGACCTGACTTTGTGCAGAGCGAATAAAACCATTGTTTGCTGTGACTGTCATTGCTCCAAGAGAGTCTCCAGTCCCAAAGATATTGATTGATCTTGTTTTAATTTTTCCTCGCTTTTCCAAAGCCATTGCTTTTGCTGTCGGTGTATTGGGCACTACTTGAATGCTATTGATCAAGTTTTGAGCCCTCCTTGTCTCTTCATCTCCAGCCATTGTTTCAACAATTGTTTTAAAATCATCCACGGCATTTTGGCAAGCAATTAATGTTTTTCCTAGTCACAAAAACATAGAATGAGATTTTAAACAATGGGCCTGTTGCAAACTTTTGCTAGAGCAAAAATAAGAGTTGTTTCCTGTAGATAATGCCTCAAAAACCACGATGAGCGCATTGGCAAAGTCTGAAATGCACTCATAACTTCACAATCTGCGTAAGAAATTTGCGGTTTTTTGAGCTTCCCGCTTCAAAAACGATACTACGGCACAGGTGAACATTTTGATGGAGGAGTCGTTCCATCGTCGGCAATACTCATCATGGCCGACGCCAATCCACCAAAACACGTGTGATGGGACGAGATAACACCTAAACAGGACTAGACCAGATAACAATTGGCGTGTTTACGTTCATATTTTCCTCGCCCGCCTTGATTGATCTTGAACTCTCCTCGAATTACGCGCGGAACTGCGCAAGCGTCGGCCATGATGAATATTGCCGACGATGGAGCGACTCCTCCATCAAAATGTTCGCCTGTGCCGTAGTATCGTTTTTGAAGCGGGAAGCTCAAAAAACCGCAAATTTCTTACGCAGATTGTGAGGTTATGAGTGCATTTCAGACTTTGCCAATGCGCTCATCGTGGTTTTTGAGGCATTATCTACAGGAAACAACTCTTATTTTTGCTCTAGCAAAAGTTTGCAACAGGCCCATTCTGTGACTTTGAGTGCCATGAAGGAATGTGTAGCTAATTAATACAATAATCTATCACAAAAATCATCATAATTATAATGAGCTATCCTGTACATCATCATCAATATAATTAGCTATCACAAACATCACCATCTGTAAATATTTAGAGATAATATTTTTTAGAATTGAGAGAGTTGCAGATAATTATTTGTTAAAAATTGTACATTTCAGACCTCATGGACAAGTTAAGGAATGAGACACTACCTTGAAAGAGTGTGTCCAAAATCGGCTTGACAGGCCGTCGCCTTTCCCACTCGGCTTGCTGATTCAGTAGTGGATCATGGAATAAGTGGTCACTGCCTCCATTGGTGAGCGATGAAACGTAAGCTATCATTGTACTCACGTCCAAATTCAGTTTTTGGATATCTCTGGAGAACATCAGTAAAGGTTGATAACTAGACTCAAAGTGGAAGCTTGTAGTATTGTGGAGATTTCAGCTTTTGCCGCTCAACGATAAATTTACATTCGTTTCATAGATCTTTTAAGTTTACAAATTGATTAAATTTTGAGTTGCATTAATTTAATAAGACTGATAAATTTCATATATTTTTCATGTTTTCCTATTTTTATCACACGAATGGTTTCAAGAGAAATAATTCCATGATTAAGAGGTAGAGTTCCAATGAATAATTTGTCGCTTATAATGCGAAAATTTTAGACATTTTTGTAATTATTTAAAGCTTCTAAAAATTTTAATGGATAATTACAATTTTTACCATAAAAATTTCTGTCAGGTAGCAAAAGAAAAAAGAAAGAAAAAGTAAAAGTAAAAAAGGGGGAAAAAAAAGGAAAATTAGGTGAATGATCAAGTAGTCAATACTATTCTTTTACCTTGAAATTTGTTCACTCTCGCTCCTGCAATTCTGCAAATCAGTGTGGGAGACGATTGATGTGGAAGTCAACTCATCAAAGCTACTCCCTGTATCTAGTTGTTGTGATATGATATTACCAGAGACATCGATGTTCATATTTTTCAAAATATTTGACAAGGTTGCTTCTACTCCTTGGGCAAAATGGATGCATATCTATGAAAGGAAGGAAAATATAGTGATAAATAAACTTACTCTTGTTTTATTTTAAATTCCTGGATTTAATTAAAAGGTTCTCCTTATCTGAAGCTAAAAACTTAAGATAGTTTAGGGTTTTTTGAATATTTTAATTTATTTTTTTCAAGAATATTGTACTTACTTTTGGAGCTTGAAACATAGCTGGATTCTGATCTGCACACTGCAAGTACTCAATGGCCTGATCTATCATCGATTTCTGCCCGAAACTACTGTCGCCTGTTAAAATAGTAAACGCTGTCATCATTGTTTTAACTACATTCAGGATAAAACTGTATGAGAATTCCTTGACTTAGTGGAATCCTCTGTTCTCTAAAGAACTTTTTTTTTTAAAGATAAGTTCCTGCTCTTATGGAAATAATGTCTTTTAATCGGGTATAATCAGCACCCTTCTGACTGTGGAAGGAAGAATAAGATAAAGTTTAAGAGAGGAATTGTCAGTATTGCTAGCAGTTTTCAACTCTTCGTCAGTGTTTAACCAAAGGGAGCCAAGTCACATCAGCTGTTGCCAAATTTCATTGAACAGTCTTATTTTTTTGACAGAAAAATAATTGCACAGATTCCTTTGGAAATTTGAAAAAAATTTTCTCTGTGGCAGGAAAAAATTTCCCGACATTCTAAAAATTATCTGTGTCAGTGGTCATCATCTCCCGTACAAAAATATATTGTTTAATGAAACTTGGCAATTGCTGATGTACCTATCTGGGTTCCCTTTCACTAGTTGCTGCCCAATGCTTCGTTCCAGAATCTTTTTATAATCCTTTTTGAGCTCAGTTTTACCGAACACATGCACAGTGGCAGCAGTAACATGTGAATTAAAGTACGGCTAGCTACGGAAAACTGCAGCTTATCATGGCATTGTTTATTGCCCTTCAGATTAGAGCCAAGAACATATGATTAATTTTTTGAGGCTGAGAGTTTTTTAAACTTGGAATTCAGCAGAAGGATAAAACTCAAAATTTAAAATCATTTCGGAAACAATTAACTTGAAAAGTAATTGTTGTCGATTCTCTCTTTTAAAAAAAATTATTTCATACCGACCTGTGGCGATCTGTGTTATAGCCTTCGGATTTCGCGATTTAATTTTGATCCATTTCGTTCCATCCTCGGTAACAATATCAACATTGATTTTTTTTACTGTTTTTGATTCATCGGTAAATTGAAATGTTTTTGATATTGCAAATATGTTGGACGTCTGCTGAATTTTGTTGACCACTGCTTCAAGATGGTGTAAATTAGAACAAAGTACATGCTCTTTTTTCATAAGGTTTTTTTGCAGAACCTGAAATTTTTAAATTATTTGTTTAATTTTGAGGGATGTATAAAAAATTAAAAAATTTACTTTTCTTCTACCTATGAAAATCAAATATTCAGCCAAGCAAACATAATTATCTCAACTTAAAAAGGTAGACAGATGAGAGGGCTTGGACTTACTTATTCTGGAAGGTTGAAAATGTCGGAAGAAGTGCATTTGCTGATGTTGCCACCTTTAGAACGTTTCCGAGCATTTCAAACGTTCATAATATTCTCAACGATGCAAATGATTGTAGCTTAAATTTTTGATCCAATGCTCTTGAAAGAATTAGAGAGCCTCTCTCAAAAAAAAGAAGGAATCAAAATTTTTAACTGTAAACAGATTATTTTGCCCTACTGAACAAATTGAATATTCACATTAAGGCACACTTCTTCCGACTTTATTGTTTACATCAACGGTCTCTAATTACTGCCTGAAAGTATTTTTTACACATTCCTAATGTGGATAGTTCTATACTGCTCAGTGATGCCCTCCATCCAATAGTCAGAAGAAAGCTCTTCAGTTGCTCATAAAATCAAAACATTTTAATGATTGAACTACCTAACTGATTAATTTACTAATTGACGAATTCATTATTAAACCTTGTTACTTATAACTAGCATCATATATTGATACATAATAAAATGCTCAGCATCATAAAATATATTGTATTTGAAAGCACTTTAAGGGTAATCAACATTTGAAATGCAAAAAAGTTTTTATTGATACCCTTTTTTACAGTCCGATTACTAATTTTTAGAATTTTTACATTTTTTTCATACCTCACCTTTTCTTTGCTGGATAGCTCATTTTTAATAATATTGCTCTTCCCTAAGTTTACCACCATATCAGAAAGATAACTGGATTCTGTTTAATCTGGATTCCCCAATACAGGCAATGAAAAGCTTAACGGGCCATAAACTGTTACTTATACTTACATTCTAATTTGTTTCCTCATATAAAAAGTGGTATTTTTTCACACATTACATTTCTTTGGAGGAATCTTTCGGTTTCTTTTAGAAGGGTGAAAAAAATCTTCCAAATGCATTCCTTCATAAACACAAACTTTATTTTAAACGATCATAAAAAAAGAGGTAACCGTAGACAGTTCAAATGATGCGCTAATGCTGTATTTCTAGCGGCTTGAAAATTATAAATACATCAAAATAAAGTTCCTGGAGGACAATATGTACTATACTTTCAATGCTTTATAACAATGATATCAAAAATTGAGAGAGGCCATTATTTAAGTTGATATTCAGCGGCTCATTCACTTACTCAATAATAAAAACATAATCTTAAAAAAAAAGAGAAAATTAGGTTCACAAACAGTGAGCTTGGGAAAAAAAACTCATCACAATTTTAAAAACTGGAAAAAATAAAATCTATGACATTTTTCGTTCTCTTGAATGCACTTATCTTAGAGTATCACCTGTACTGTAAGTAAACATAAAAATTGATTACCTTCCACTGGAGTGGCCAAACAAAAAGTTTACCTCCATTAACATTCAGGAGATAGGTAAAAGTACTCCTACGATTCAACTTCATCTTTATTTTTTAACTCAAATTTATGAAGTATGTCCAAAGTTTCTTTGTATGCACATCCTTCTCTTACAATTTTATACTTTCCTAACTCACTTAAATCAATGACTGTTGAGCCAGCTCTAGATGCAGAGGACTTGCCTATTTTCCCACCGTCAAAAACTGCTGCAAGTTGATCCCACAGATCTCTGAATTCTTCAGGGTCTAAAGTGCTCGGTCTATCACTCAAATTTGCACTTGTGAGAGCTAGAGGTCGCCTTGTGAGATTCGCAATGTCTCTGATGAATTTGTTGTCAGGTATTCTTATTCCAATTTTTTCAACACCTGGATTTAAACTTTTCTCCAGAGTATCTGTTCGCTTCAACAAAATTGTAACTGGGCCAGGCAGAAGAGCTTCTAGTAAATTTTCAGGTATGTTTACTGTGACACCCCACCTATTAACTTCTTCTACTTGGCCTACACATATTGCTATGGGTTTTTTCAAGTCTCTTTTTTTTATTTCATACAGTTTTTCGATTGCACAGTCATTGGTGGCATCAGCTGCCAAACCATAGACAGTGTCTGTTGGTAAGCCAATGACCAAACCATCAATGATCAACTTTCCTGCCAAAAAAGCAATTTTCTTCTCGTTCTCTGCTATATTAAATAATTTTCTGTTGATTGACGACATCTTGAATCAGGGAGGATATATCACGGAGAAAATGATTGTCTGTTATCTGATAGCAATGAGAAAATCTTTGAACTTCGTCCCTCATCAAAATCTACCTAGCTTATTCCCGCCATCTAAAACCACAGGAATGATTACAGCATTTGTAAAATGTTGTCATTGGTTCATCGGCTGATCTGGTTTGAATCTGCATAAAATAGGCACGTGGATGAGAACATTTGGGACACTTTTCTTCTGTTGAATCAACGTTCTCCCACTGTTTGGCACCTCCGATAATATCATCCACTTCCTTGAGTTTCATGAATTTCTTTCCTGTTCTAATGGGACGGAAAATTTTGTTCTGATATGGGCACCGAATACAAATTTGCTTTAGGTTGTGATCCTCCGTGATAATTCTGAGCGTACTCCCGCAGGTGGAACAGAAACTAAAGGTAAACTGGGACATTACAACTGCAGCAACCCACCTAAAATAAAAAATGATGTTGTTACTTACTGGCATTTTAACTGAAACATAAGATTATTTTACTTATATGCTATTTGAGGAAGCGAGGATTTCATGGAGTATTTTTCCAATGTAATAAGACATTCGGCTGTAGACTGCACTTCTCCTTTTGGTAGATGGAGCGAACTCCTCTGAAAAGTTCATTCAGTTATTTATTGCTGATCTTCAATATTCCATGAGATGCTTGTTGGTAGTGTGAAAACTAAATTGGAGACACTGCTTGAGAGAGGTGTTGAACCACAGTGCCAGGTCAATACTACCACTTTATGTTCACTTAAAATGTATTTATCCAGAAAATCCTCACTGACACTACATCAAAATTACTCAGCCACTGCGTTTTCCGACAATACCTGTTCCATTTCTTTAAGTTTGACCGCGCGCTCAACATTCAACCATGACATTCAAATCATGTGGACCTATTCAGCAAAATGGAACTTGAACGACGAAATTAAGGATGAGAAGCAAGAAGATGCATGGGGCTTGCACAGAGGGTAGTAGATTTTTTTTTTTCAAGTAAACCGTTGCATTTTACCTCCTACTAATGAAATGTACCTAGTTCTATCAAAAAACTGGTGATAGCTCGGGAGTACGTGATCAAACTTAGCAAGGGCTCTTATTTTAAGGTGATTCGGCAGTTGCCATTTTTAGTGTCAGAGCGACGTGCGATATTTCGCATCAATTCGTTCCATAATTTCAGCTGCTTGCCATTTTTTTCAAATTTTGAGATCGCACTTCTGTTGGCATGAGACTAAAGAATTTATGTATCGAATTAGACAGAGAAATTCAACGTAAAAAAGGCATGGTTTTTTTAGAGGAAAAATATCGCATTCGAAAGCAGTTTCAATAGAAGTATCGGATGCGATATTTTTCCTTTAAAAAAACCACACCTTCATTACGTTGAACTTCTTTGTCAAATTCTGGGCATTAATTCTTTAGTCTCATGACAACAGAAAATCTCAAAATTCGAAAAAAATGACAAGTAGCTGAAATTATGGAACGAGTTGATGCGATATATCGTACGTCACTCTGACACAAAGAATGGCAACCGTCGAATCACTTTAAATTTGTAGTTGGTTCCGGTTTTCAAAAATCTACTCTCCCCACTTAACACCAACTTCTTCAAGTTCTCGGAGGGTAATATGGCAATTGGGCTTTTAAGATCCATGCTTCGAATCTACAGGGTATCTTTGAAACCGTCAGTCCACACTTTCTATCCTAAAATCTCAGAAAAATTTTGTTCCTATTGAAAACTTAGCATTATGATGCAATACTTGATGCGCCAGGAGAAATGGGATTTCAGACGCAGTAGAAATTGAAAAAATGGAAAGAACAAATGTTACCTTGGTGAGGAAAGAGATTTCTTGTTTTACTTTTCTCTTTAACTTGGAAGCACCAACTAAATTTACTAGTTGATCTTCGCTGAGAGCATCGACAAGACGGTTGCCTTTCTGGATGAGGTCCTCAAAATTTAACCTTAACTCATCATCACAAGACATAACTAGTTAACTATTGAAATACATAAGATATATTTGGGGTGCGAACTGAAACACCATCGCAAGTTATTCCGATTCCATAAAATTTGCACTAATTACCCCTTTAATCACGTTGTCAGGCCGCATTGTTTACAAAGTGGATTTTGAGGTTAGCAATTTATCATCCGTTGGTTGCTGATATCCGTGACTCAACCGTTTGTCTCTCAAGCCGCGGGACTTTCAAATTGACGGAGCCTCTGCGAAATTATGAAATGGAATATATTATGTAGTACACTTCTCGTTAAAATTATCTGCTAAAATTTCTGATTCAAATTTTATTTATTTCTATCCTACATTTTTGAGCCAGAATTGTACTAATTTAAATAAAAAGGGTCAGAGCGCTTCTCAGCAACTTGAAAAAGTCTGGTGCGAGACCATTTTGGACCTATGAACATCTCTACCTTTTCTAGTGTCAATTAATTCTGCCAGTGAATCCCTAAACGAAGAACCTCAAATGCCATATTGCACTGTTAAGAAATCCATCATAATGTGGTGTATCACAAAATAAAGAATAATAATTGTTCTTCTCTTGTGTCTTGTATAATTGAAAATGTATAATATTATTTTTTCCTCATTCACAGTTATTATTTATCTAAGAGAAGCAGTGGTATTGAGAACTGCTGCTTTAGATTAATTGCTTTTAAAAATTCTGTTCGAAAATGAAACTGCGAGGTGAAAATTACATACCTTTGAAAGTCTCTCACTTTTGTATGTACCTAGACAATATTACTCGGTTGAAGTGCAGTAAAGCACCCAGTACTGACTCCTCTCTTTATGAAAAGTGGAACTAATGTAAAGAATGGACTTTACAAAATTTAGGAGTGAAGCAAATAATATTCGAGTGTGCTATTGAAATTTTGTTATCAACTTCTAAAAATTATCACGGAAGAAACTGTCAGTCACACACATGATGATTCACTTCCTCATTTTCTGTCTTATCACTAAGTGCTCCTTAATTGACTGACGGAAAGATGATAAAACAGATGATTAATCCAGCATATTTTCACAAAAAAGTCTGCATATGATTTTCTGAAGACTTTTTTGTTTGACTTAAAGTGTACCTTAATGCTTCAAATTGATATGACAATAACTTATTTTATGTTTGGATTTTGAAAAAAAAAAGCCATTACTTGTCATCATTCTAAAAGGGCTCGGTTTGAGGCATATTAACTGGTGGTAAAAGGAGACTCAAAAAAACATTCCTTTGAAATTTTTCTCTCTGCTTACTACCTCTCCTCCCACTTTTGTTTTAAATTCCCGGAGTTATCGTAATTTATCAAAATGCGATTAATCCCCTGGCTTATCCTATGGAGGATTTATCAATATTCATCAGAAAATGGGAAATGCCCCAAAAGTTGGAGAAACTTTCACAAAATGAAATTTTTTTCATTAAGGTACAAAACAATTCTTCTCACTCTTCAAGGATTTAGGGAATTTTTTTTCCTGCCTTGACCCTATTCTCCAACTCAGCTGACATTGTTGCTTCCTCTTAGGATGGATCTGCAGATTATAGGTCAATGATTTGTCACTGCTTTCATATTCTGATAATTTCAGCTAACACTAACGTGATTATTTTGGAAAGATTGACTCAAGATAAAACAAAATTTTATAAGAAAATGTATCAATTATATTATACTAGGATATACAAAAATTGTTTCTCTTCATAATAATATGATCACAAAGTAGCTAATTATACAAATTGATTAATTAGGTGCTGACTAAGTACAGACAAATAAAATGATTGTGCACGTTCCCAGTCTTCCATAGAACAAGGACTCGATGAGATTTCCTCACCATCGATCTCTTGAAAAGACCGGTCAAGGGTAAAAGAACTTAAAGCAGCTATCAATTGGGTTTTCAAAAGACAGATAAAGTATTCCTGAAGAGTAATGGAGAATACTTCCCACTTGATTCGACTTCTTCTTTTACTGAAATTTTAAAGATTGAACCTAGGTGTTACAACTTTTTCAGAGAGGAGTTAAGATGAATCTCTCTTTCTACCAAATATAAAGAGACTTGTAAAATTAAGAAATTAAGCCATGTCCATTACGGCTCAAACTTAATTATCTAGATTGATTATCGAACACTGAGGGACAAAAAAAGGGGCAATTTGTTCTTTTTATTTCAAAATATTACCGGA
This sequence comes from Bemisia tabaci, assembly GCF_001854935.1. Lineage (NCBI taxonomy): Eukaryota > Metazoa > Arthropoda > Insecta > Hemiptera > Aleyrodidae > Bemisia > Bemisia tabaci. The sequence goes on from NW_017547115.1 coordinate 2,890,668, forward strand.
AAATTCTTGGTTTTTCTTCAGTTCAAACTTTTAAAAAAAATTATTCCGACAATATTAAACTTAAACAATATGGAAAATCGATCAGGAGGAGAAACTACGTACATGTCTTTTACATGAAATCAACTATAATTACCCTAACATTGTAGGTAAACATTTCTTCCAGGTTTTTCTGTCTCTTCAATCCTTGTAAAACTTTAAAATAGTAAAAAAAAAAGGTTACTTACTATTGAGTTACATACTGTACTTTAGTTAAACAAAAAGTCTGAAGATACAGGCCTCGCAAAAAGATACGTTTCACTCTAAATGTGAGCTAGGTACAGCATTTGTACCTGATAAGGCAAGAGGTAAAATAGAAAATATTTTGTTGAGCTTTCCGTGGAGTACAATATACAGGCTGAGGCCTGAAAAATAATATTTATTAATAAAATACCAATAGCGACAAAAAAAGTACAAAAATTGTTTTACGATAAAATAATGATCCAGACGAGACTTTTAAAAAATCAGTCAACGAATATGAAATTATTTCGTTTCAGACAAATACTTTTTTTCTTTTTTTCATTAAACTTGGTTTGATTTGTTGACTTGGACTATTTTAAAAACAATAAACTCCTTAGGATGTGGTAAATTTGTCACCAATGCATACTATCAAGCAAAAGTATGGCAAGCAATTTTACTGATAAATACAGTCAACAGTGGGAACTTTTATTACTCATAATTTTGTCCTTAATTAAAATGCCTAGATTCCTAAATTTGATAAAATCTTCTGGAGGCAAACATCCGCGCAGGGAAAAAAACAGACGTGAAAAAAAATATTGAAAATAATGCCTGGATTTGCCTTCAAATCAACTTCGATAAAGTTAAGGTTCAAGAATGACAAAGGTACAAACGTCCAATGGTACTCCTTAAGGTATAGACTAGACCTTGATACTTTCCCCTTGCAGTAAAGATTTTATGTACTTGTTTAGGAAATTACTTAAGAGTACAAACACATAAAGGTAATTAAGGAGGGTTTTAAACTTTTAAAATGCTGCTAGTCTAATCAATAGTAATTTTCTATTGAAAGCAGGATTGAACGACACAAGATCTGATAATCATGAAAACATACTGGGTAATTCAAAATACTCAATATGTACCTGTGAAAACAGTTGACTTGATAAAGACTTCCAACATAAAAAACTATTTTAAAGAGATAATCTGCATCAAAATATACAGGATGCTTGGAAAGACAGTATTGAACATAAGAAGAAATTAAAAATAGAATAGATTAAAAAAATATATGAATATCCACATCTGACTAGACTTTACTGATAAACTTTGGTGTAACTCAGCATACAGTTTGCCGCTGTTGTTTCACAAACGTTTCCACTTTATTTACAGCAGCTAAAACTTTGCATAATCCTTCCATTAAGGAGTTTAAAACAGAGCTCAGATCTTGTTCGGTCATGACAAAAACATCTGAAACAGAGGAGAAAAAACCAAGTAAGAATATATCAGTCACATAGTAGTTACCAAAGCTATACTTCAACATCCGTACAATTTTTTCCCCAGTTGGTGGTAAGAGCTAGAAGCTCCCATTTGCAGCAAAGGTCCCTACCAGATACTAAAAATCAACATACTCGCAACTGCATGCAGCCACTTATTGTGCGTATCAGTTATAAGTTAAAACTCGCTCTCTTGAGGTAGAGAATTTCCTTCTGGCAGGTAAATAAAATTAAGGTGTTAATGGACGCAGTAAAGCTTCATGGTAAAGAAAAATAATTTTTCCTTTAAATTCTTTTAAAAAAAAAAATCGAGCGAGTTGTTATGCATAGTTTATGTACACATATAAATAATTCTTCACATTAATTTTGATGAAAATCCAATTAAATTTTTCAAAATGTTTGTGACTAATTTTTCTTGCAGCTTTCAACTATCAAACGCCCAAAGCCGGATTTACCATACAGGCGTGTGCACCTAGGAGCCCGCACCACAATTTTTTCCCCCCGCTTTCCCAGACCTGAAGAAACCCTGCCTCCTCTTATGAGGAATTCACTTGCCACCAGTTAGAGGATAGAATCTCTTTTTTGGGCTTAAATCTAGCTTACAACTAAACTATTACTTATTTCATTTAAAAAAAATTGTGAAACGTTTTGTCTCTTTGGAATATTCTATGCCCATTAGTTTTCTAAAGCATAGAGGATCCAAGACAAATTCTAGTGGAAAATTACTATACCTGGCCTTTTTTGAATTAGGTAGTAACAGTAAACATTCAAGGTATAGACTACATCATCATCATCTATTCCTGAGCAAATCAAGTCGCTGACGAAAGACCACGAACCCCTGAAAAATTGATGAATATAAGCTATAAGTCCTTGACAAAAAATACAATAAGATTGAATGTAAAAATATAAGGTACATTATTATGAAGAACATCTTTTTGAATTTGTGTTCCATAACAAAAATTTGGACGAGGATTGGGTACCTTAAAGCAATACGAATTTTTGCCCTGATTGTTTGTTAGGAACAAGTGCTGAATTCAGTTGAAAACACTTTCTGAAATTAGACCATAAAGTGTGAGGCCGTTTCTGGCATTTTTCAGGCCAGACTTTGGAAAAAAAATAAAACAGACAAAATAAACTGCACAGCAAAAAGAGCTCATTTCTTGCTGAACATCAAAAACCATTTTGAGAAAAACTAACCTTGACGGAACAAAACCGAATTAAATTTATATGAATTTCTGTTAAAATTTTTTCTGCTTGCTTTTACATAAAAATCATAGACTTGAAAACCCGAAAAGTAGAAAACTTACTTATTCTGCCGAACAAAATAAAGGGCAGCATTCCACTTGGACTCTTGGATGAATTCTAGCAAGGTACCTTCCGGATGATCGCTAACAGGCAGAGGAGAGGGTGACGGAGTTGGAGTTGGGGTACCTTGATCACTTAAATCCATTGCTTCATCTTGGGCTTTCCCCAATGCAACTTTTATGGATATGACGTCTACCGATATATCTTGGAGCTGTAAGAAATATATAAATAGTTCTGTGATTAAACGTGCACTACTAACTTTTTCACTTGACTTCTATGAATTAATTTCAAAATCAGGAGAGAAGTAAAAACTGCATTAGTCGAAATAAAATTTACCACCACAGCTTATTATTATTTTTCATGAAAAACGTTCCTCAACGCAACCTATGAATGGAGCATACGAACTAGCAAGTTCTATTGAGGTGACAAATAATGAAGAGATCTTTTAGGAGGTATTTTTTCAGACCACTCACTTCAGAGGCGTCTAGAAATTCTAACCTCAGTGCATGGTGTCCTTTAAAAATATTAACCGAAAAGTCAAACCTGGCTGTCATGTATTGCTGATAAGAGAAGACTGAACATTTTGTTTGTTGATTCCAAAAGGAGCAGCAACTGGAAATGGAGCTTGTAGAGGGCTCGACCCAAATCTAACACTGACTCATAGTTTGAGATGGTGCTGTCATCATTCAAATGCTGCAGTTTCATTATGGACTTCAGCGTGTCAATGCACTGCAACAGAGAATCAGAGACATAGCAATGAAATAATAGTTGTATCCAACAGTTGAAATATACAGAAAAAACTTAAAAGAAAAACTACCCAAATAAAAAAAAATAGTGTGATAAAAGCCCGACCATTTTTAAGCCTCATTCAAGACTCCACAGCATATTTTTGGTATATAATCATGTGAGAAAATGAAATTTAAGGATTCGTCACATTTTTTTATTTCTTCCAAAGAGAATGGCTATGTTTCCAGTCTGCAAATGGGCTCCATTGTGCAAAACTATTACAGCTCAACATACTATCTGCCAATACGTTTTTGTACCTGTTAATATCTCTGTGACAATAACACGAACACCTGAAAAAAGAGTATGAGAAAAAGCTGTAAACTATTATTGCCGGCGGTCACCATGATGACTTCTAGAAGGTATCTGTAATGTATACGTCTCAATTGGTAAAATGTTGGACCAGTTATTATGACCATTTCTGCTAAGAGCAAACACCTTATTGCGTTAACAAACAGGGACCAACATTCCAGGCTCTTGCAGCGCCATTTCAGGCATATGTGCCTGGCATTTTTGTAGAGCGGACATTACATTTTCTGCCAGCGCCACAGGTCCAGCATTTTTATGCATCTGTGCCTTTCTGCACTGTATGAAGTCCATTTTTGTTCAGCACCCATGGCTAGGTCTCTTACACCGGGACAGAGTTTACAGAAACTCATGAGCATGTAACAGCAAAATTGCAGCACAAGCACCAAACGTCGGTCATCAGCGGTAGACAAATTGAAAAAAATCACTAAAATCAGCTCAGCAGGGACTGTGAAAAATCAGAAATAGGAGAAATTACTGGATACTGACCTCTGCTGAGTAATCTTTTCGGTCTAATAATGTGTCCAGGTGTTCCCGCAACTCAAGCATCCCAAACTTTAATGACTCAGTTATATGGTTACTGATGGAGTCAGGGTTGAACCATACAAGTGGCGGCTCTGTGTGAGCGGCCAGATTATCGGTCAAAGATGATAGTTGGCCAAGCAAGTGATTACAACCTTCGACCTCGCTACAATCAGCTAACAAATGAACGGCTTCGCGAGATGTGCTCACACACTTACTGATAACTTCCTGAAAAAGAGACGACAGAAAGATGCTTGACATATGAATAGGAAGATGCAAATTTTTAAAATTGGAATGATTCCATAGAATAACAAACTGGGAGAAAGGAAACAAAATGATTTCAACGTTTTAAGTATTTATAGTTAATTTAAAAGACGAGATCAAAAATGCAAAAAATGAGAGATAGCAAGTCTCATTTTGAAACATAGGAAAAAATTATAAAATTTGATCTTCATATTTAAAGTTTGAGAATGATAGTAGCTCCTTAGTTCTTTGGCACTTGGTTATGCGCAAAGCACTTGGTTCTCAGTGTTTGATTACCTGGCGCTCAGCTTTCTGGCGCTTCAGTTATCCGGCAGACATCCTAAAGTCGCTTCAGTTTTTTTGAAGGATGTTTTTTCTATCCTGAGATCAGTTTCTATAAATTTTTTTCATCATTTCAAAATTATTCTACTGACTCACCTTGACTAATTTGTAAAGAAGATGAAAGAGTTGGAGTGATGAAGATGGAGCTCTATTGATTAGGGCGTGGATATGGTGCCGCCAAATTTCTTCGGCATCATTTCGAGTGATTGGGCGGAAAGACAATAAAGCTGAGATGTTTGGAGAAGCATTACAAGGCGTTATATCACCAAGATCCCCTCCACTGGATCCTCTGTTGGGATAAAATTACAATTTTGATAACAACGTTCTTCAGAATCTGTTTACAGTGCCTCAAAATTAGGAGGGTATAATTATGGTTTGCCAATTCTTTATTTTTTGATTGCTGGACTCAACATACAATGCTTTATTCAGGCTAATCAGACTTCTCTAAGAGAAATAGGATTATCTGTAAAATAAGTAGCAAATCAATGGCCTTGTCATAGGTGGTCTTCGCAACATAATAATGCATAAGGCTGAGAAAAGCAAAAATTATTCGGAGGAAGAATTAAAGACAAGAATTCAACTAATTCTTAATACCTCACTCAATCTCACCACAACCTGAATATTACAATATTATCGTTGGACTAATTTAAATTCAGATTGGTGCAAAATCATGATGGATGATACCTTACTCTCATAGGTACTTAAATTTATGAGGGACCCTCCCCTTACAGAAAAAAAAAAAACAAAAAAACTATATATTGAGCAAAGATGGACGCGAAGTCCATCATTTAATATAAAAAAAGAAAATTAGAAAAAAATTACATAGACCTTAGTATTTAATTGAGTCATGGGTGCTGTTTGGGTTCTTATTGTTCACAAGTGCGTCGCAACGATCCATTAACGATGCAAATGTCTCACTTTAACAGAGATAATTGAATCATGAGTATGAACCAATTACTGGTCAGTACAAATTAGTTGTCGGTATGACCGAACGAAAACAAGCAGTCACTTACGAGGTAGCTGAGTCTCTTCTGTGAGATAAACTCAGTGATGATGGTGGAGCGGGAGTTTGTGAGAACTCTGCTACAGTGTGAATTTCATCAAGGGGTGACTCAGAGCCAACATCATCATCTGACGATTCTTCTGGAGCTAGTCCGACTTGCTGCAAAAATTCAAATTATTGAAAGTTAAAGGAGGTTGCTTTTAAAAAAGATAACTCTTAACTTAAACTTTTAAACTTAATGAGTAAAATAACACTTATAACCCAAAAGATTATCATATTAAAGACAACAGAAAAAGGAATAGTATTTAAACAAACTAAACTATTAATTAGATCTATCTATACAGGAAGAAGGAAGTTTAACCTCAAGCTTCTCAAAAAAAAAAGAAAAAAAATTCATTGGAAGTATTCAACAGGTCTTTAAAAAACTGACCTTATCCTCCTAGGCTAGTTAAATTTTTACTGAATAAAATTTAAAATGAAATTTTCAGTATTTGAAGTTGCTAATTGACAAGTCGAAATTTTGCATCCAAAATTGAATGTTTCAGTTGAAAATTGACTTCTTTGCGGATTTAATGCCTCAATTTTACAAAAAATGAATGTGTAGGAATTAAATTATTTCAATCTGTTTTCAAAGACACCTTTGTTGGGTAGTATAAAGGAAAATAAAATACTTCCATGTAAAAAAAAAAAGAAAATAGGAAGCAATCAATCAGGAGAAGAAAAGAGATTTTACACATAGTGAAGTTGCTTGATATTCAACTAAACTTTGAACTAAAATGTGAGAACTTGTAGCGATTAACTTATACTAGATTACCTTTCTGATAGTTAAGAGTGGCGTGTTCTCGCTCACGCTCTCTTCAGTAAAACCCTTCATATCTGATTCCATTGCTCCTTCTCCGCCACTGAGAGGACGACGTCGAACGCCCCAGTTAAAGTTGTCAGTGCTTTCTCCCTGTGAAAAAACAGAATATACAGTGTGAAAAACAGAATAATTAATTAGGGAGAAGTGACATTCAAAATAGGTATCTAATAAAGTATTCATAATCTTCAAACAGAGGAATCACACGTTTTTTCTTCCATCTCTCACAACAGGAAATTTTAATCGATAATTCTTGTGTTCAAAAATTTCTTGAGATTCAGTGTTTCCATTTATGGCGTACTTAGAGAAAAAAAAGTATTTCCATTTAGGAGAATTCAATTTAAGTATCAGCACAGTTACATTAGCAAACAAACAGTTGGACGTATTTCTGTCAAACAAAACTAAGCGCCAATTTGAGTTCCTTTTGAGGAATTTAGAATGCCGGCTACCGCGTTCTGTCAAACGGAACTAAGCGCCATGGAAAAGCATTGCGAGAATAGGACGGAATGAGCCCGACGCCCGGTTCCGCCGCCAGTCCAAGCCCCCCCTCTACCCACTTCCCCCTATGGCGCTTAGTTCCATTTGATAGAAATACGTCCAGATGAAAAAACAGAGACACAGTTTGAAAATGTTGCTTCATTAATTTCTGTTGGATCATGGCTAAACTCAAACTTGAAAACCCATTTAGAGTTGAAAAAAAATTTAATATATAGTGGCCTGACATACAACTCTCTCACTTCCTTCTACTTTTTACAACTAAAAAAAAGCAACTGCTGACTTCAATCTAAAAGACAGTCTTAGAAATGTGTAAAACTTGATAAACTCACGTTACAGACTGAAAAAAGGGTAGAGAAAAGTATGTGTTTTACCTCAACACTTTCACTCTCATACTCAAGGAAGTCAAAGTCCTTGAAGACGCCAAAATGATCGGTGTTATCTGGATGACGGGAACCTCCTGATAAATCTGGACCGGAGACTTCTTCAGTGCTACTGGCAACACTTGATTGCCGTTCAATTATGTCAGAGGTTTGACTGAATATCACCTGTAAAAGAAAATGATTTGTACAAATTAAAACATTTTGAAAACGACCATTCGAAGAGAAAAATGATGGAAAATGGATGAAAGCTTCTTTGCGGACAAAGATTGATAGAATAGTTTTAAAAGACAAAACCTTTCAAACATTATTTTCTACGTACACAACAGAACAAATTAAATTACTAGATGTCTTCAATTGATCAACATCTTTGACCACAACTTCCGCTGTATATAATATCCTAATATTTTGCTGCTGTATATAATTTTTTAGTAATCGAAAAAGAAAGTTAGGGGTTGATGGATAGACAAAATTTTATGCGAAAACAATAAACAATTTCAAGATATGAAATACAATTTGCCAACTGACTGACCTATTGACTACAGTCGGAATCAATGAGAGTTGTTGCACAATTTAAATCGATTCATTTACTTTTTTATGAAAAAAGAAGCATTCGGTTGCAGTAACTAAATCAAACTGCTCGATTAAAAAGCCTATAAAAATAGTCAGCATTAATGATGATCTAATTTTACGACTAAGTAAAGATTAACATTGCATCATACCTACATCTAATTGATATCTTATAACGTTCCAATTCAGTAAGTTATTGCTCGGAAAAAAAACCAACTAAGTTACAAAGACATGAATGATGTGGCTGATAAAACCCCGTCAAAATTTTGAAGAAAATAAATGGAGAGAAGGAAAATATTTTTCTTTTACTTACAGATGGGCTTTTTGGTAATCCAACTCGCTGACCACAGGTTGTCAGCAGGTTCACTAAACACTCTCTGACACGACTCTGGAATCATATGAGTAACAAAGACTTTAAACATGAAGAGAAATGAAGATTAACGGAGAGTAAAATGGATAGGCTAATAAATAAAAAACTTGCTAATCAACTGATACTTGATGCGACAGACATTCACAACTGAATGCAAATATCAATTATTTTTTCATTATTCCGCTTAATTGTTCCTTATGTAAAGCGTCAGATTGCATCCATAGTGTCCATAGTTTTTCACATGACATAACGAGGAAAGTNTATGGTTCGATTGACAGAGGAGTGGGGAACGGTCAGACGTAGGGGAAAGGTTCAGGCTGAACCGTTCAGCACAGCGCAGCGTCAGTCACCGGGTGGGGAAGAGAGTCCGGGAGGGGACACTTCCCCTCGAGTGAAATAGAAAAAGGCAGAATCCTTCGAAGTTTATATTAATGATGTTATTCAACTTAAAAATTTGAGAACATTTTTTTTACCTAAATTACAATTCAATTTCGTATTTTTTTCATCTATTAGGGCTCTATTTAATGATACCTAGTCTGTTTAATAACATTAATTTCATTACAAATGTTGCCCATTTTCACGTCTGCATTGATCATAAAACTAGTTTAAGTCCAGCAGAAATAAATGCAGTTACCTGACACATCCAAGGCCTTTTCCAGCCTGATATGGACAAATTATCAGCGGGGGATAAGGATGAAGATCTACAAGGAGAGGTAACAGAATTGCTTATTGCTGTATTCTCAGTCTTCTTAAAAGCAGCATCTTGACTGGTTGAAAAGGCGCGGCGCCCAATCACAGGGGTCTGAGATAGGTCAAAGGTGAACTCCATTGTCCGCCCTGGTAACTCTTTTTTGGTGAAGACGTCCATATCAGTGAATGATGGATGAGGAGCAGAAGCATGGGTTTCCCAATGATATTGATGGTGAGATGATATTGGGGGTGCTACCAGCGTCGAGCACCTGGTTACGACTAGTTTCAATATCTTCAAGGCCTCTTTGTAGTGTGGTCCCTGAAAATGTGGGAGAATCAGAAATTAAGTAACCTTAAAATGAGAAAATTTTGACAAATAATAAAATTAATTGTTTTAAGGGCAGAGTACAAGGATGTTTAAGAGAACAACTCATTTGAGATAGCTACCGCTGCTGAATTTAAAGAGTAAATATTGCTGACATATTCCATTTGTAATTCCATCACATAAATTTAAGGGTTACGGTCACATTGCAGATTAGAGATAGAGATGAAAATACCCCAAAAGTTTGCCAGAATTGAAAAGTTACTTGATAACAGTATGATGCTAAAAAATGTAATTAAAAGAATGAAATGGTTACATTGTTTTCATGCAATGAGATGTCCATAACATGCAGTCACTGCCGTCATTTTTACTCAGAAACCTACATAATGCTGTATGAAATTTAAGGATATCACAGATGTGGGACAAATTTTCAAAATAGGACTTTACTTAGTTTTATACTCCTAACCACCATTTAAACAGCATGAAATTCCCTATGGCTATGATGGGAAACCAAATTCACCAAGTATTAATATTAGCCTAAAAAAAGTAATTGCTTCAGATGGTAGTTCTAATACTCACTTCAATGTACTTTGAGATGACTCGAAGGAAATCAGCATTGAAAGGTTGGGCGGCTGCGGAGGCCAAATCAACATAGTGAAGCATACAATGAATGATACTCAGAATGTGTGATTGGATTGCTGCTGGACCTTTTTCAAGAACCTCAACTAGAAAAGCGAGCATGTTGAAACTAAGATGCGCATATGTATCGTATAAATACTTGACAACACATTTGGTCCACTGAAAACTCTCCTTGCTGAAAGTTCTCCTGCTGTACAAAGTCATGACAGTGGCAAGATTTTCTAGTTTTTTACTCTTTTCAGTGCTCACTTGTGCGATATTTTCAGCACTTAGAACACACAATTCATTTGCATCTTCGTAATGGAGGAGCATATACGGCAGCAATGAGATGACGTTCATGGGAAATGCGATGCTCTGTGTTGGATCAACGACATGCAAGTCTAGTAGAGGGGTGAACTGAGATAATAGAGTTACGACAGGCTCATACGTGTTAGGATTTGTGCAACCCTTGAGAAGTAAGGCATGAACTCCTGGGAACGAAGTCCATTTCAACTGCGCCTGAAGCTTGTCAACTTTATCCCTCGCATCCGGACGATCAAGAGGTAAGCGGTGAAGAACCCTTGAGAGAAGTCTTAGGGCGAGGAGAAATTCGTGCTCATAATCAGATTCGAGCAGCGATAAAGAGAGCCAAAACAGCTGAGCTAAAATAGTCATTTTATCATCCTGAGTGGCTGAATCTCCGAGAAGCTTTAAACTCTGAGCAGACCGTGACCGGCATAAATTTGTTGTGTACTTGTTAGCTGCAAGACCCCTGCGACACTCAATTTCTCTGGATTGTAAATCTTTTGTGTCGACACTAGAAGGAGATCCGGTGCCCCTCCGCATACAATAGGAAACAGAATAACTTGTACTACGCATGTGTCCGGTTACGAGGGGATTATGTGGAGGCATGGGACATACTCTAATGGCTCCACAGTTTTGCGTAACTTCAATACCTTGCGGCTTTTTACCACTTAGAACCACTTCTTTGTTATTCAAATTTGGAGTTGATTTGAAAATTTCCTTCATGAAATCTAGTGGCCGAAAATCAGATTCCAAAGAGTCGACCGCTGCTTCAAGAGTTAGTAAAAGCTCCGTCACATAGCCCTGCATGTCCTCGCCCTGTTCTGCTACAGTTTCGACAAGTCTGGATAAAATATCAGACAGCATTCGAGAAGTAATAGGAACTTGTAATGCCCGAAATATCTGTAAGGATCGCCCAGCGTAATGCCTGGAGGAACAAGATAGACCTAGCTGAAGCGCAGTCTGGGCCCATCTTTCCGAGATCAGGGCATGGGGCATGGATTCACGAAAGACTCGTAATATGTACTGTAAAAATGTTTCAAGCTGTTCAACACTGCGGCAGGTCCACATTTTGGCGGTTATATCCTCATAACTCCACAGCGCTTGGTATTTTCTAGCTGCAAGAAAATCGATTAGTGATTTTGTGATGTCCTGAATAGGGGTGTCAGGATCTATTTTGCTACATTCCGACGGTTCAGTGTTTGTTATTACCACTGTCGTAAGTTTTGAAAACGAACTGCTGAGATCATTGTTAGAGGATGAAATTACAGCTAGACTGGATGATGCTGGAGTTCCGTAAGTTTTACTGAATCCTGAATCTGGCTCTGTGAAATTGGCTTGCAAGACATCAACAGTTGGTGCTGGCAGTCCAAGACCCAATTGTGCTGTTTTACGATTCAGCAAAATTTGAGCGACAGACAAATGATCTGAATGGTCCGCTAGAACAAGAAGTAAATTCAGAAGTAGCTGTTTGCAGTGCTCGTGGACTAAAACTCGTGCATGATCAAGACCCAGAAATAAGATGTGCAGCATCAGAGGAATGTGAATCGACCAGTCCAAATCTAAGCAGTCGACTACCACATCTGTAAGGAGCATCACGGCAACATTGCACCGATGGAAACCACTGTTGGGCTGGATATTTGTCGGAAGATATTCCGTCAAAGGGGCGAAATAACCTCCGTATTCGGGCATAGGCAGTGGATGTGGTTGTGGAATGTCATATTTCTTCTCGTTTGGCTTGGAACTGGATTCAGTGTCTGCAGACGCAGTTGGTTGAGTTAAAATTGGCTCGTTTGAGGTTGTAATGTTGTCCTCTGAAAGCACCGCTGGACCACTTGCCGTTCGAATTTTATCGGCACCGCGAGGGGGCACAAACTTGCCGGATGCAAAATCTCGGATAGCAGATTCAGATTTGACAGTTCTGTGGGAAAAAAAAGGTGAGAAAATAAATCAAAGGAATTAAAAATACTTAAAATTAAAATCTCTCACTGATGTTTTTCTATTTTGAGAAAACCAGTGATTTATTGAAGAGTTATTAGTATAGAGTTGAAATGAAACAGTTGATGTTTCCGTTTGACAGGAATCCATGTCCAGTTCGTAAAATGTTTATTTTAGGAATATTCCAACTACCATCTTGCTTTAATAATATTTTACAGTTCTTTATTTTTTTTATGCAACTTTTTTGTTCTAAGGAGCTAATCGGAAATGGATTCCACACTGCGCTACTCTGGGCATGGAGGGACTATCTTATGCAACATCTACATACTTGTTAATAAGTACAAAGATTTTAAATCTGCACTAAAAATGCTGTTTGGAAAAATTACCCTTTTCCTGGATCATCACCACTGTGTCGTTTTGTGTGGATAGTTCCTTTTTCAACGGCTAGATCATTTCTGCTTCCAATGTCGTTTTGTCCTGGGCCTGGATCTGAGTGACTGGACGTCTTCCGCATACTAGTCAAACGGTAAAATGGTGGAGTCTCTGTCCGCTCGATCAGACAGTTTAATGTCTCTACAGTTTGCAATTCAGTCATCAATTCATCGAGGAGTCGATCAGCGCGTGCTCTTGCCAAATACAAGACAACTCTTTTGGCCTGGGAAAAAGAAAAATACAAGTTTAAAAAAATATCCATCAAAAATCATTTGAGATAATCTTCATGAAAAATTAGTCTCAATAAGTACAAATATGTGTAAACGGTTATCAGAGCTAAAATTTGTCAGATCTGGAAATCATTTGTCAAAGCTAGTTCATCTGAGCCTTTTTTGGTTACCATAAGTTTTAAGTCTCGTGGGTTTTTTTATGAATATTATTTTAGCTCAATTTTTGCTTTGTACACAGAAGAAAGTGAGCAGGATGGTTTCAGAAAGATAGGTTTTTTGTTGAATTGTGATGAACAATATATCAGTTTTACTGGAAAACAATGAAAGCTCTAGACAGAATTTTTCCAGGCTAACATGACTTCAGTAGAAGTTTTTACCAAAACAAGTTTTTTTTCCCCCAATGAACAGACTCAACCAATTTACTCTTTAAGTGCTGCTTTTTGAAAATTGACGACAAATTACTGTGTAAATTTTATATTGCTGTCGAGCAACTTCCCTGACCTGCAGAAATCTTCCCTCACAGCTGTCAAAGATTGAAAATTGAGAGAAAAACTTATGAAATACAAGAACTTACAAATGGAAGGAGTTCAGTTGGAGCCATTCCAGAGATAATGATGAAATATCTAATTATGACTTTCATGTTGTTTGGCCAGCAAGAGCAGAGAGTGGCCCAAACATCCTCCATCTCTTTCGGATGTTGATCAGCAAGCTGGAAATTGACAGGTAGTTTTATCAATTTTAGTTGACATCAAAAAATTATCTAAAAATTGCATTTAAGTTTGAATAGAACATTTAAAGGAGCCCCGTTAATTAGATTTGGAGCATTGGAGAAAAAAAACAAAAAATCCGTATAAATGATGCTCTTGAAAAACGCTTTTGGTGACTCCTTTACCACTTCCCAAGTCACCAATCTCTTAAAATTTTATTTGCATACTTTACGTTCATTCCAAGAGAAAAAGAGTCTGAAACCCACACTTAACTTTGAAAGACAAGAAAAGTAGTCTTGCTTTGATATCTGATATTTAATTCCCATCAGCATTACGGTAGACATAAAAATCAACCCAAAAAAAGAAAAATCAAGAGGGCATGCAAAAAGAAGAAAGTTAGAAATTAGTGAAACGAATGAATGAATGAATGAATGAATGAATGATTGAATGAACAACTTCTTACTTTGGCTGTGATATAAAACAAGTTATTGAGCACCATCTCTGTTGCTTCAACAGAGCCCCATCCTTCTCTGTGGCATCCTCCACGACCTACATCCCCTGCATAGTACTGAAACAGAGATGTTGATTTTAAATACACAAATCCATTATTATTTTTTATAATTTTTAAGAACATTAGAAATTAAATTACTTAATACTCTTGTAAGTAGGTGTAATTCAATAATAAATTTAAAAAAAAAAAAATTAAAAAAAAAAAAAAAAAAATAGAAATTAAAAAGTTCAATTGATCGGTAGTAAGACAGTAACAGAATCAACAGGAACATTCCACATTTGATTTTTTGATAATGCTCTTCTTACTGTGGATATTTTTTTCGGTGCTTAAAATAATGTTATACTGACCTCTGAATACAAAACAGAGAAAGAGGCTGGAAGTTTATTTCTTCATAAGACTAAATTTTAAGGACATAGTTGAACGACCATTTTCATGTTCAAAATGTTTTTTTTTTACTTTAAATTTTTGACAGGAAAAAAGTGAACGAAAAGCTGGATTCAAAACTACTCTCGTTTCATTTTTTTTTTCAAAATGCAACCGATTGTGTTTCTGTTAAATTCAGTTCATCTGTTCCTTTAAGATTGAAAAAGTAATACAACACCCATTTATTTCTTACTTGATAATAAGACAGAGGATTTGCAGGAGGGACGTTCGGATCCACCAGTTCCATATTATGTAACCATGGTAATAGGTACTGTAAGAGGAGTTGCCTTACTTCAGGCCTTGCAGTTTGAAAGCGGTGCGTGATTTCTGATGGATGACACATCAAATAAAATTAAAAATTATTATTGATACATACAGTAAGGCCTCAATTAAGAAGATCGCAATTTCCATCAGATTCCAGATAACAGATTTGACGGATCGATCTTGCGGTCCCTTCAGGGGCTTTCAGCTAATTTAAAATCCTAATAATTCTAATTCAAAAATGTAGTTGAGCAGGAGATTCTGAGATTTGGATCAATATTTGCAAAGATCGAGGAAACTGATATCGATATAAACTAGAGCAATGGAGCTCTTACACCTGTCACGGATTTACTATTTAAGTATTTTATCAAGTCTAGAATTTTGCAATAGTGAAGAATATGATAAAGTTACTGGTTTTCTCTTGAACAAACTCCTGAGCTCAAAAAAAGCTCTTAAAGGTGAGGCCGTAATTGAGAAGATCTCAAACGCAATCCTGAGAGTCCTCGTCTATGTTCATACACAGACAAAGAGAAAATATGTTAGCAGAGTTGCCTTGATTCCAGCCTTCGAGCCTTGAACATATTTGCTCCCTATTTGCGCACGGAGAGTTTGACTAAATAGAGAGGTGGACTCTTAGCGTACCATTAGGAATCTTCTCAATTAGAGCCTCAACTTCAAGAGCTCTTTTTGAGCTTGGGGGTTCATTTCAGAGACAACCAAAGGCACCTTTGTACTTCTCTTGAAATTTTACGTCAGGAAAGGTACTTAGATCTCACATTTCTTAGGCATATATGAGTTTCATTTATACTTTTGTTAATTTCTGTTTCCCCTTCAAAAAAATAAAATTATTTTCTTCTTCAATCTTTTGTGGGGAAAAAATTAAATTTTTACCACTACTTACACTTCCCTCAGCATTTAATGGACCAAAAAGTAAGACTAACCTGAAAACATAGGCATGGTCAGCTCTGGATGCAATTGGGCCAGCTGTTGAGACAAATGAAGCTGTGATCTACAATAACTTGTCGTGGACAAAAGAAGGTCCAAGGTCCCTCCTCTAAAGGTTCCTCTTTCTCCGTCTTCTGAAAATTACATTTTTATAATCTTTTACTGCAGCCAATAATATATATGATAAAACCTAGAGATTAAAAAATGTTGAGGTTTTTTTAGTGTATATTCTGAAGGAAATACACTATGTTTAGTATTTGAGTGTTTGTGCTGATAATTTTGATATCGGTCTTGTAGGAGTTTTGCTATTTGATAAGAAGAAGATACTTGCATTACGTAGCACAGTAGCACACCCATGTGGAAAGAGGTTCTGAGTCTACGCTCCACTGCATAACTAGCAGCAGGAGGGGAGTTTAGCAAGGCCTTACGTAACCTGTGCAACCCTCTTAAAAATGTAGATGCAGTTAAATAACCATAACAATATTTTTTGTAATAATTTTCTCTTCCCCGTCTGGTCCATGACAATGTGAGGTATCCGCTGACTAAGCTTACAAAACTGTGTTTTTTCATCCGTACCTCATTACGTTTCAAGCACGATTTCTTGTCCTCACAATTTAATTGAAAACTGCCTGGTAATTCGCGTTTTTTAATCACTTTAAATTGAAACTCTTCATTGATCTTTTGTTTTGACCTGGGGTAAGCAAAACTTCTCACTTTCTTTTTGGTGCATAAAAGAAGTTCCTGATTTATTTCTGCTTGTTTTGATGAAGCGTTGTCTCAAAAATGCATAATAAAGCGGCGCTACATATTCAAATTTTCATGATATTTGAGCGGCAAAAATAAATTAGAAAGACTCACCAGTGTCATTTTCTGAGGGTACTAGACCAACAGTGCCGAAGAATCGTTTATCTAATATTTGCAAGAGTTGAAGGGCAGTTTCATGCACCAAAGTTCTTGGACATCCCGTGTTCATCAAAGTCACATTTATAATTGCAGTATAGTGGTCGCATGGATATTCTCTGAACAAAAAGAGCAAACGTTAGTAACAGAAAAAAACTTTTTCCCAAATTAAAGTTGTACTTACAATTTTAGAGTAATTTACTATTCATTACTCGTCTTCTATGCAAAGAAAATTTTATAATCCTGAAATGGATCACACGCAATTTCCGGGGAAATTGTGTGTGTCCTTTGTACCGAGTGTTTTGTGTTTTGGATTGCGGCGAGTGATGCCTCATGACCGGCTTTTCAGGGCCGGAGCTAAGTTCGGCCGGAGCCAATTTGAAGCTTTGACTCTGGGCAGTCGGTTACGCGTTGTGGAGTATAGGCATTCGCCGAGGTCCGATGCCCTAAGCACTCGGAGATAGGCCAGCTTAGTTGTTGTGTGATGAGCATTTCCGTAGTCATAAGGTTCGTGTGCATATCTGTATTTTGTTAGTTCGCGTAGAGGGAATAAAAGTGTGAAATCTATCGGAGACGTGCTGTTGATTATTTCCCCCTGATTAGAGCTTCGCTGCGCCCCCAAGTCAGACAAGCTCAGGGTTAGGGATCTTGCACCCATTTTACCATCCTGGGTCTATTACAATCCTTTATTCTCTATGACAATGGCCATGAGTAAGCACAAGAAAAACTCTCCACTTTAAACATCCTCTAAGACTTAAAACTATAGTGTATGCATGGTGACACACTGTAAAAATTACTTGCCACTGTTTGAGCTGATTCTGACTAGATTAAAAGAAAAAAATTACCTTGTAGAAAAGATTGTAGCAAGCGATAGGAAGCAACTATCGGCGACTTTTGGAACAGCTGTGTAGCATCGATCGACAACCCAGTCGAGAAGGGATCCCATATCTGGATTGCACTCTAAAAGTAGTATGACCGTTTCCTCACCTAATTGTCGAATCTGAGAAAAATAAAACAAGACCATATGATAGATCCAGAGAAAAGAACTACAGAAGTACAAAAGGAACGAATATTTTTTGAGCAAAAAATAATCTCCCGTTTAAAATATGAAAAGCCAGTTTCTAATGACTCTCCCTCCCTCTATGCATAACCTATAAGTGGTTTAGTTGGCAACACAGAAGTGAGATGGATAGACTGTCTCCTGTGGTACCGGTTAGTCACTGTGTACAGTTGCATTGTCGAATGGCTGGATAAAGCACCTGATCATGATCGCAAAAGAAATGCCAATTCACAATCTTTGCTTGCAATTTTACTAATGCTTTTGCTAATGCTTTGTAATTATGAATTTTATTATGTGCAAACTGTTCCTTCAAGATTAGCAAAACATACTTGTGCTCGCTAATTACTTTAAAATCAAAACATTACAAGAAACAATTTTTACCTTTTCATTATCGGATGCTAACAACAAGTCCAACCACGGGTAGAGAGAACCATCCTCCGAAAGCAGCCCTTGGGGGTCAAAACAGGGGCCGCAACAAAGAACAGCGCACATTGCCTGGAGAGCAGAGAACTGTAACTCTTCTTCATTTTTGGCGCTCGGCACATCTTGCGTGTTACTTGCTAGAGATGAGGTGCTTGCTGCACCAACTGTGCACATTGAGGATGACATAAAGCTACTCAAAGGTCGACCCCAGTTTCCAGACCAGTTGGCGAAAAGCAAAAACAGATTTCGACGGAGATCTCTCTTTAACAGAGTCTGACAAATTTCCACTGTACAAAAACATAAAAGATATTCAACTTCACCAAAAAATGAATGGGTTACATCATGTAAAAAATGACATTACACACATACATTACATACATTAGGGCTAAAATGAAGTTTCCCTAGGCATGTGTCTCTGTCAAAATGTTCAATGTGAGATAGAATATTAAAAAATTAATTGATTCAGCAGATATTAAAGTAAAGTTAAAATTAGAATTATTTAATAAGTAAGGAACAAATGATTTTATCCTTTTCTTGACATTTTCCATTTGATTAAATCAGATTAAATGGAGTATGAAGTCATTGAGGCTTGGTGAAAAATAAATGGCATTTACATACTAGAAAACAATCACATACATAATTTTAATTTTAACAATCACTAGAGTGAATGGGCGATTCTCAGCAATTGTTTCAAATAAGAAACTCTTCTATGAACTTCGATTTAAAAACCTCGAAATGGTTCAATACTTAATCCTCAGCAGATGGGTAAATAAAAATATGTTCATTGAAAATTTAGAGACTTACGTGAGAAACTTTTCAACATCTTACGAATAAAATTGCAGAAGTGCAATTTTATGTCACCTAAAGCTTCCTTGTCAGATTCTGCTTCAAGACAGAGTCGAGCTCCATCAACATATTCTACTATCGTGGGATGTAGGGAATGGGTGTCTCGATCAAGAACGCAGATACTGTAAAAAATTTAAAATCACATTAAATTCAATATGGAAGATAAGAAGTTTAAATTCGTTTGTATGTTACCTAGAATCTGAAATCAAAATAGAATTATTGTTTTTATTTAAAAAGAAAAAAAAATTGATACAGAAAATGCTAAATGTACTTCTTAAAATAATACTTGTTGAGAAATATATACATTTTAAATGGTATCTAAAAAAACAGAATTTGATGCTCAACAAATTTTTTAAAAAAAAAAGTAAAAATGTTAAGATGTCTTATTGCCATTGATGCATTTTAAAAATTTTTAAAGCTTGCTAGTTAAAGATAGAGGAAGACAGAGTTTGCTGAAGGAATGAACTTGAACTATAGTGAGCTGAATCATACCTTGTTCCAAAAGTGCCATGTTCTGCAATCAATTCAAAGACCTGCACCAACTGTAATCTTAAAGCATCTCTGCGTCGCCTTCTGCGCATATTTTCCTGTTTTCTATCGACTGCTTCTCGAATGTAAGCGACCAATTCTTCCATGAGATCTCTGGAAACAAATCCAATACATGATGTTGTGAAAACAAAAAAGGCACATAACTACCGCTTTCGTTAATCAGAGCACCCGTCATTCAAATGAGATCTGAAATTTACTTTCTGACGGCAAACACACTATTATAATTCTACATATTCAGATAAATTGACAAAAATATGAAATTCAATAGATTCTTGCTGTCTAAAACTAAATTTTCTGACTTTGAGATGCAAAGAGAAACCTTGGGAAAAAAGGGTTTGGGGTATTGCAGCAGATACTAAAAAAATTAATTGAACGTTTTGTGAATGTAAGTGAATATGGACAATAAAGTTATGCAGCAACATGATTATTTTTCAAATTTTCATGAGATATTGTAGGTAACTTTAATGTTCATGATGATTTAAGAATTTACCGGAGCTGCAAAGAGGTTGCCCCGGGTGTTTCATTGCCTGCTGCAGGCATGAGAAGTGGTAATTATTACAGGTTTGTTCATTTAGACAGAGAGGAATTCTCACATTTTGCCAATGCATAGTTTTTTGATTTGAAGTTGCAATCTTAACATTCAGTATAGGTTGTGCTTGATGAATCCTCTAGAATAATTCTTTGATTATAAATCTTGAAATAAAATGAAAATTGTTGAACTTAAGAAACTAGAACTTTCCTTGCTTATTTCTTTATCTGTATGTCGTTTAGGAGAGTCCATCTATACATATATCATATCATATATAATATCTAGAGTTACTATAATCACTGCTAAAAAGGGAGGGAGGCAAACCTTCCAAAACGACACAGAGATAAAGGAATAAGTAAAGAGAGTTTGAGTTGTTTAAGTTACGCAATTCCTATTTTACTTAATTTGGTACATTCCTTGATTTTAGCATTCCTTGGTTTTAGCCTTGTTGAGCAATTATTGTTAGAACCTTCATATACCTCCTTTGAAGGAAAAAATGCTTCAATTTAAAAGGTAATTTTAACTTGACTTACTTCAAAGCATCTGAATTAACTTTGCCAAGAGATAAAACAGCTGCATCTCTGACATCAGTTGTTTCACAGCGTAGAAGAGGAACAATTAACTTGTAGAGTCCAGCTGGGGATACGGTGGGTGTCTGTTTATCTCCGCTACCTCTTTCTGCCATTGTCAAACTGTCTGGCGAAGAGCTGAAAACGCGCATTCAATAAGGTCATAAATAATGTTCTAAATCAATTTGTGATGGATAAAAAGAACTAGAGTTGAATAAAGAAGGTCTCATTGATCTGCAAAGTAGTTACAACTTGTAAAGGCATCAAGGAGCAACCAAAGGTTACAACAATTTAACCAGAAAATGGAGCTTTGAAAGGAATTATAATTTGAGCCTCTATTTGAGGGGGGGCTCCTCTTCTGCACGTGAAATTCTCAGTTTTCAAATGGGAAATTTCTTAGTTTGATCCTCGACAAAAGAGAGATTACCAAAAGTAAAACTTTCAATAGTTTAAGGGTCTTGTTTGGCCTTGATAAAATCTGAATGTTTTGGATATTCTCATAAATACATCATTGTGCAGGCTCTTCACTATATAACATTCCAAAAAAGAAGCAGCCGTAAAAATTATGTACATTCAGAGTTAAAATTCTTGTAACAGACAATTCAATGTATCATGACAAAAGGATATATTTATTTGTGGCCTTAAGAAGATGAAGAGTCAAGGTCAAAAAATGTAACATTGCTGAAATGAACCATTCCTAATTTCTGATCATGAGATTATGAAGATCTAATTTTAAAACTTGGCTAGAACTATAGATAAATTATTCAAGTCATTAGGAACGAGTGGGTACCCGTACACTTTACACAGACGAAATTGAGAAGACAAGACTCGGATAAAAATGTATGATACAAAAAAAAAAAAAAATCCATGCATACACTTAATGAAAACAGCGTGCATCACAATTTTTCTGAGCATCAATCACTTTAGCTTTTTTGAATCTAATCAATTTAAGTATTTAGTATGTGATTTGTAATTTTTTTGAACTCAACGAAAATTGCAACCCATACAATCATACATACATGAAAAACAAAATAAAGGTTCATTTGTTAACGGTTACTGGAGGTCTAAACCGAGAAAAATGCTGAATGAAATTGAATTATTGGTGCACTTTTGCAACTTATTACTGCGAGAAAAATCTTATTGAAAATTTGTCAAATTGCTCGAATTAATTGTTCACCCAGTAATTTTTTTTTTTTTTTTCCAATGTAATTTTGAAGTCAATTATAATGAAGAAATGCTTCATCTCAGACCTTGTCTATTGGTCCATACCTACCAACCAATCATCAAATCAACACAGCTGTATCTCGTTACAACGTACAACGAAAATAGAAGTAGAGGGTTGTTTCCGGAAAAAAGTTATTTCCAGAAACCGCTGGTCAAGACTTGAAAAATGAACCTTGTTTCTAGAGAAAAGTCATTTTCAGAAACATCGCAACGAGACACGACTGTAAATTGAAGAAAGGACAAAGAGAGTAAAGCCTGTTGAAATATTTATGTTGCATACAAGTCAAACTTCATCACAGGTTGAGTTAGGATGAAAAATGATTATCGATACACTGATAGGTATTCATTTGAATTATACAAGTATGAGGGAAAACCAATAGGTGTATGAGCGTTTCATGTTAGCAGGTCAAATCAGGAGAAATTT
Source organism: Bemisia tabaci (assembly GCF_001854935.1). NCBI lineage: Eukaryota > Metazoa > Arthropoda > Insecta > Hemiptera > Aleyrodidae > Bemisia > Bemisia tabaci. The sequence goes on from NW_017547115.1 coordinate 2,913,231, forward strand.
GGCATCTCTGTACAGGCAAAATTCTAACAGCAAAGCGCGGAAATATAGTGACATGAGTTTTGTTACTTTTGGATTCCTCCTTGTGTGGGACTCAACACAGCTCATTGATGAAACAAATGATCTGTTTTGCCAGGGAATTTTCATCGAGTGAGTAAAAAAATATGAGAATGCTAAAAAAATATATCGAATAATTGAAATCATGCACATGCAAAAATCAAGATCACAAGCATGCTAAACAGGTGCCAAACTTATGAAACATACAATTTAATTGAAAAAAAAATAAGTGAAGAGAAATATACCTATCTTAAATTTTAGTCATTAAAACTTGCCGGCAATAAAGGGCATTTATGATGTGAGAAAGCGCAAAAACTGGATGATGGGTGCTTGCGATCAACTGATAAAGTCGAGATATGTGAGGACAAGGAAGAGAGTGGGCTTTCGATGAATGTGGTGGGAAGTTTCATTACTTCACCTTCCGCCAAGCTTCTTACTTTCATCTTTTCTATACACTATACACATATAACAATTAGAGGAATCATCGGGTATAATCAGATTGGGGCATGACTAAATCAGCTCGAGAGTATGATTCCAATGCGTGATCAAAATATAGAATTGAATCATAATTATATGCACATCCACACATCTCCACCGACCATTGCATCAAAGAACACAGTTATCAATGGGATTTTTTCAATTTTATTTACACTCATCTTTAAATATAAGACGAACAGCCCACTGACCCAAAAAATTTACAATTACTTAAACACAGTTTTTTAAGGCATTGTTGAGGATAATTTTATCCTTTTATTTTATCGTATTTGAAAATACGGATGAGAGTTGAGCAGGATAAAAAAATTATGGTCAATATTTTGTCTCATTAACACTCAAATCTGGCTTGTTATCATCAGCTTCAAAATTTAGCACTATACAGGGTGATCGAAAAGTCCTGTATCATCCCTGTAACCTCTGGGGTTCTTGCTCCTTTTTAGGGTGGTCCCTTCAAAATTTCAGGGGTTCCCAAAAGTCGTTTTCTTTGACTTGGGAACACTCGGAAAACAAGTCTTTATTTCAATTTGCTCAAAAGTTACAAGAGTGATGCTTCGCCCTGGAGATGCAAGACTTTCGGATCACCCTGTGCAGTAAGTTCAATTTCACACACAAGGTTCTAGAGGCCGACTCAGTCTGCAAGCTTGAAAACCATGAGAATTTTCAACACAGCCACCATAGAGCATGAAATTTTATGAGGACTCGATACATTTTATTTAATTTTTTGGTTACCTACTACTTTCAACAGGCATTTCTTAGTTTTAAGAATTAAGATCTGATTTTGGGGTTGCCCTTAACAAGTAGTGACTAGTGATATTGTTACCTAATCCAGGGTGCAATATGAGAGAGATTTGATCTTTTGAAGATGCAAAGGTTTGAAAATTGCAATCAAAACTAAGGCATTGTACAAAATATGAAAGACACTTGTTCAAAAGTGGCTCACGCCAGACCTCTATCTGACAGACACTTGATGGAGAGGAGTATACACTTCGGATGTTCATGACTAGAATTGTATAAATGAGGTCTGTGCTGGGACGACACTTTGAATTATTAATTAAATGGATGTGAATGATTTGAGCTAGACTCAAAGTGGAATTAGAGAACCACCCCTGAAAGTGTGATATCAGATGAGCTAGACATTTCCATAGCTTACCTAGTTCGCCTGTGCCTTGCTTTGCTCACAGTCTGATGTAGCGGAATGCAACTCAGCGCAGTAGGATCATGTTGGAAATCCTCATCTGACTCGCCAATAAAGAAACCCTGCAAGCTCATTGATTCATGTCGTCCCAGAGAGCCAAACCCACTAAAATTCATAATCCTTCACCCAAACAAATCATAATTAGCTGGTAGAACAAGTGCTGAAATGGTCCAACTTACGAACGACACAAGTAATTGTCCGTTTAGGTCCTCTTGCGCATACATAAATGGAGAGAGGAGTTCAAAATGCGCATTGTCAATCCGATGTCTTTCCATGTTAATTAATCAAGAAACCTAAAAATAGTCTTTTTCCATAAGATTAAGAAACACTGAATTTCTACTTCTTCACCGACTGAATATGCTAGCTTTGAAAGATTTTTTTATCTTAACTAAACGCAAAGAAATAATAAGCAATTAAAATATAAGATCCACACTCATTAAATGGCTATGGTTAGACAGCAGATAATAAGAACATGCAATGATTAGATAACAAAAGTCTTACTATTCTTAATAATATGCTTGAAAATATTTTGACGAGCTGTCCATGTGCCAGTTCTGTTGATCCATTTTCTTAACCCACGCTCCACTTGATAATGTACCAATAATTTTGGCCAGAATGAACAATTAGGCAAGGCACAACTTTGAGCATTCTGATATTTGCTTCCGCTTCAAAATTTCAGGTAGAAAAATGATTCGAGCGACAAAATAACTAACATTAACTCCTTACCAAGATATAAACTTTTTATTTGGCATCAGTTACAAAAAATTAGAATTTTCCACTCACAAGAAAAACTAGAGTCTAGAAGTCAATCAAATTGCAAACCATAACGGTTTTGGTAGGCTTCTCTATTGAGCGGTGCTCCTTCCCCCTTCGTGTTCTTCACAAAGTTAACAACGTGCAACAGCTGAGCCAAGGTGCCGAGCTTGAGATTGGCATACATCCAGACTGCAGACTGATTTGATAACGTTTAGTGCAAGATTTAACCCAAGAGAATTATGGTTTGTTTCTTGTGAGCGGAAAGTTAGCACTTATGCGTCAAAAAATGTTAATATCATGTTGAGAAATCACTTTTAATAATTTTTGTGTTGCATATTATGCATTGGAGGAAATTCTGATGGGAAAGCATATATCGCACAGCTCACATGTATGTGCACTTTGTCTAGTGTTCCATTGAAAATACGATTTAGAGTCCTGGCCCAAAAATTTTTGATTAACTCCAAGCCTGAAAAATTTTTTGGACGAGATTTAAGATCCCTCCTCTCAGAGGATTCAGATTTTCCTACCTTGATCAAAGCAACAGAATTTTTTCACATTAAAGCTTGTGTAGTCAAAATTGAGTTTCAAGACAAAATACGAATAATTAAAATCTGCGATGTAAAAATAAATATTTACCAGGGTGAAAATAGGCAAAATGATGGAAGAAAAAATTTGAGTCATTTATTGACTGCCTTTAAAGCAGTTTTCGCCAAACACTTCAAGTGCCTTCGTTTAAAGATTTTGCTATTTCTAGCAGTCAAAAAAAGGCCTAGATACGTCAAACAGGACTCAAATTAAATTGCGTTAGAGTCCCTATCCCCTTATTTCCTTAATCTTTCATATCAAATTCATACTATCGCTAAAACTGGGCGAGGAAGATACTCCTCTGTAGCTCATGCAAAAGCAAATAAAAAATATTAATATCCTGAAATCTAAGGGATACTTATACATATTAGAAACATGCTACTTAGTTGACATTAATGCAAGATCTAAAATTTTCCAAGGTTTTGTTAGAGGGAAGATGCTACTAAGCACGTAGGTTAGGTCAAGTAAGAAGGACTAAACATTCAGAGACTGGAAGTAAATAACAGTAACATTCTTTTAAAAAAGGAATTGGTATCGAACTAATTAAGAGTTCTAGAACAACAATCGGTACAAACTCAGTTTGCAGGCGATTGTACTGATGCTCATCAGGTTACAGTGCACATCTACTCATCTTCTTATTATATTTTGCTATGGGTTTTGGTTGGAAATGAACATGTAGATAGCTGAAAGTAATTGAGGCTTGAACTTTGCGGAGGCGGATCCAGCAATTTGGCAACACCAGATTCTCACCATTTAAACCTATGTTGAATAATCGATTCTTGTCGGAGCACCTGGCCCCTCCAAGAGTCGATATATTTCCATAGGTTTAAATGGAGAAAAACAGTGTTGCCAAATTGCTGAATCCGCCAATGGAACTTTGTTGATTGCAGCCATCTACAAACTGATTAATAAAACCTTCAAATCAGCAGGATCAGTCAATCTTGATGCTCATGTGCTACAATTGCTCATCTGCTACAATTTTAACTTCATATTTCAAGGTTGTCTATCTTACAATGTTCATTTTTTTCATTTCTTGGTTCTCACTGAGATGTCTTCAATTACAAAGATATCAGAAATACTGCCTAATTCCCTTCAACTACTTGTAACATCATATCAGTCATCGATATTGTTGCGGACAGGTTAACTGACAAGAAGTTAAAAATATCCTCTGATTTTTGTGCATTGCTATGATTGCTAACATTTTCTAGGATCTCCAATTTACTGATTAGAAAAGTCATTGGCGAGTGGGTCTATTGTTGCTGCCCGCTTTCTGTGAATGAATGGAAATAATTATGCATTTTAAGATGGAACTTTTTTTTTTTAACGTAATATCATGGAGAGTTACAGCTACATCGTTTTGAGATAATGAAGCATTCTGTTGTACAGGTAGCCTTGGGCTAGATACATCTACTCTATCTTTCAGCATTGTCTTCAATTTTGTCATTAAGGATTCACTTTCAGTGACCAGTATTTTGTAGAAAAAATCTACAACTTATCTGGGGGGAAAAAACTTCAAAAGAGTAACTCTGTGCAGGATAGTGCTTGTCACTGAATTGGTAGAAAAATTAAAATTAGGATACTTCAAAAGAGGAGGGGGGAAAAAGCAATGGAAGTCACATAAAAAAAAGCATTGAACGAGCTCACTCAGAAAACATTTGCTTCAAACAATAACAAAGTTGCTGGAAAAACATTAAAACATTAAATTCATGCACCTTGAGGGCTTTCGAAAAAATTAGATGGATGCAATCAAAGACAAGACAAAAATACCTTAGACTTAAATCTGGTGAGGCACAGCGAATAACTGGACTTGGAGCAGGAGGCACAACACGCATCGCAAACCCTGCATAGTAGCGCCAGAGTGCAAGATAAAGATCACGCTCGGTGACCGGCTTTCGAGGAGGAGCTGAGCTCCTCAGAATTGATGCTCTGTTATCGTTGACAGGCCTGTTAAAAGCACAAAAATGGATCTTTCAAAAAAAGTTGCTACCAAGGAAATTTCGATTTGACAGAGAGAGCAATAGAGAAGAAAAAAGCCAAATTAGAAAAAAAAAAATGTATCCTTGAAATAAAATAAAAACTACTAGCTTGTCAGGACAATAGCTTCTGAGTCTCCTGTCAGGTGCTGCGTGAATAATTAGCTAATTGCAAGGCACCACAAGTTCATAGCTTTGAGAGTCACTCAGATAGTTTTAGGGACATTGTTTGAAAGATAGTCTTTCGTTGGAGCAGTAGCTCAGCATTAATGGATAACGAACTTAAAAAAACGTGTATTTTGATTGCTATATTGCTTAATTTCTGTACATATTTGATATCCTTGAAAGAATACCACACAATTTCTTTGCGTGAAATTTTCAAATTATATTCTTGACAGGATGAAAAAAGTTCACAAGAAAGTTAGGAAAATTAAATTGATGGGTTGTCTTTCAAAGACATACCGTATGATAAAAAAACTACAACATTGAAAACAAGGAAACATTTCTTTCTAGTTACACCATTGATATACCTACTTTCTATACTATTCAGAGAGAGTACATTCACACTATGCACATATGTAGCACTCAAAGGGCGGAGGGTCTGAACAGGCTTTTTAGTTCATTGTATATAAGGAAAGAAAGCCTTAAGTTGAATGCTACATAAAAATCCAAGTTGAATAATTACATGATTTCCGGAGGAGTCTGAGATTTTTGGTCAATATATCATCAAAAACCAATGAAAATGAGAGGGATTCTGCCCGAAGTTTCGTGATTTACAGAGGCCTGTGTTAGAGCTATGGCCAGTCCCAAATACAGCAATGCTACTTTCATTATGAGGAAATATCTGATAACGCTCACAAAATTGACCGAAGGTAAAAAAAAATGTATACTTAACAGACCATGATTATGGCGAGAAAAATATCTTTAGATGCAATCTTCCATGAAAAAAGAAACATACAAATATACATAGATAAATAAAAATACTTACGTTGGATCAATGACAGCAAATAATGAATGAAGTCTTGAATAAACAAACGGCCATGCCTGGGTCACTACGCTCGGGCACTGTGACAGAACTCTGTCTCTTTCTAGGAAACCGAACAAGCAAATGCCCCAAGGATCTGTTCCACCGCTCATCAAGTTAAAGGAGGAACTGCTTTTTGAGCTATTCTCTTCTTGAACACCTGGGAAATTACATAGAAGACAAAGGTAATTCAAAGAATCAAAGGCCATTTGAAAAAAGAAAAATCAACCGATGGAAAGCCTAATACAAATTGTTACGAAGTATCACTGAACCAAACTTAATAAATTTGACATAATTGTTTTTTTTTCTTCCTACTCATCAGCATAGGAGTTTATCCTTACAATGGGAACCAAGAACTGAGAACTTGCAATCAGAATCTTAAAACTCAATCTGCAGTGGTTGTCTTTGCGAAACCTGAATTAATTTCATTTCATTTAAAAACTAATTGGATTACCTGCTGTCCATATAGATGAGCTTCTGTCCGCTATCCACTGCAAATCAATGACTGAGGCAGAAAGAGCAGCTGTCTTCTCTGCTGCAGGTAAATATGGAAGACATTTTTCCAGCACTTGTGGACAGCACTTATCAATTACGTCTATCACTGGTTGTTCTTTATCACAGCCTTATAAAAATAAAGATGTACAGTCAGTATTAACATCAATAAAGAAGAGCACTACGTGACGTATGTGGTTTACGATATTGTTGAAACTTTGGCAATTTTATGATTATTAAAACTATTGGTCAGTTGATCAAGCAGCAGCAGATACATCTTTTCATGCTCAATAATCGACCGTTTATCTGCCGCCAAAGAAAGGCCTCTAACCTGTCTAAAAAACTCAGCCACTGCTGCTCAACTAAACAATTGACGAACCTCATAGCTAGATTCCACCTTTGTCTTCTCTTCTCCGTTGGACAAGCACAAAATTTCAAGAATCCTCCAAGAGGCTGAGTTTGAAAAAATTTACAATAACATAATATCAAAAACAAAAGCAAAAACAATTTTCATACAAAGCAAAGTTTTCTACTTTGTTTGCTCTCCACAGCTTGAATGAGTCTAACTAATTACAAATAAAAATGAAACAATTTATAGGAATAGAAGTACAATACGAGCAATATAATTTTGAATATTCATATGAAGTTTAACAGTGACCTGGAGTTTTTAGATAGGTGCTGATCAAGAGATTATTTCCGTTTTCTCCTCTTTCTCAACAAATTTCAGTGCTCTTTACCCTCTGTGCAATACGCATTGTTAGTGGAATATAAATAATGGGCCTGTTGCAAACTTTTGCTAGAGCAAAAATAAGAGTTGTTTCTTGTAGATAATGCCTCAAAAATCACGATGAGCGCATCGGCAGAGTCTGAAATGCACTCATAACTTCACAATCTGCGTAAGAAATTTGCGTTTCTTTAAGCTTCCCGCTTCAAAAACGATACTACGGCGTAGGTGAACATTTTGTTAGAGGAGTCGCTCCATCGTCGGCGATATTCATCATGGCCGACGCTTGCACGCAGTTCCGCGCGTAATTCAAGGAGAGTTCAAGGTCAATCCATTCGGGCGTGGAAAATATGAACGTTAACACACCGATTGTTATCTGGTCTAATCCAGTTCAGGTGTTATCTCGTCCCATCAAACGTGTTTTGGCGGATTGGCGTCGGCTATGATGATTATTGCCGACGATGGAACGACTCCTCTTACAAAATGTTCACCTGTGCCGTAGTATCGTTTTTGAAGCGGGAAGCTCAAAAAACCGCAAATTTCTTACGCAGATTGTGAAGTTATGAGTGCATTTCAGAGTTTGCCGATGCGCTCATCGTGATTTTTGAGGCATTATCTATAAGAAACAACTCTTAGTTTTGCTCTAGCAAAAGTTTGCAACAGGCCCATTGATCCCTTCTTAAACTCCATTATTGTTTACTTCAGTAAACAATAAAAACATACTAAGGTAATTTTAATGAGGATAAAACATTAAACATGAAATACACTGAATAAAAAGCAGAGGATTACTCTAAAATCAAGGTTCAAAACTGAAAGAGCTAAATAAAAAATGCCACATTACCGACAGCTTTGATCAAAAATTTGACTTCACGCAATACATGAATTGCAAGACGCCGAGGGCACAGGCGACAATTACACAACATGACTAGAGCGAAGCCCTGAACATTATGGAAGACATTCATCAATGACTCATCTTTGGTAATCTGGAACAAAAAAAAGAAAACGAAACAAAATTAAACTCAGACGAGTACTCTACCTTCCTCCAGTGCCATGCGCCAAGAGCGCCTGAAGATAGAGGAGCTGGACCATTATGACATTAAAAGGGCAAATAAAGAAATATATTCATTTCAATTGACTTTTCCTTTACCATCAAAACCAAAGTTAATTATTATCATCTATACACAACTTCAGGGCGACAATGGAGATTGATCAGTTTATTGTAATTGCTCTTTTGCCATCTTCAATCCTAATTTTTGGCTTCATCAGAACAAACATCCTGAGAGGATACTAAGGATCATAGTATTTCTATTAGTTCTATTAGTTCTGGTATTTCTATAGTTTTTCTTTTTCTAGTATTTTCCTATATGCAGAAAAGGAATCATAATAACCTGTGGTTGATCGACAGGACGTGAAGTGATTGAGTTGCGTAACGTATCTCCTTTGGTTGTTGGGCTGAGAGCATTTTTCCAGCTGGTTAAAAGCTGAAGAAGCATGCGCAATCCATTGTCCATAAGTTGCGGAGAGGTATCTTGAATGTCTCGAGCAAGAAACTGTGTAAATCCTATGCAGACAAAATTTAACTTGTCTTAATAAAATAATACTCTTACTCATTACGAATACTTTTATTACCTGTTTCTTTGCAATTTGGTACATATGTGTATAAAATGTACATACTTTGGAGAGAGAGGGAATATAAAGGTTAATGATGCCAATGAAAACCAAAGCTCTACAACCCTTTCATTACGGCTAACGCAGCATCTACGAAACCCTATCCTCCCTGCATAATTTTCGCCATTACTCAAAAATTTCCATTGAGAAGTATTCATATTTGTAGTTCTGTCTGTTGCAAGGGATTTGAACTACATCTTTAACAGCTTTTTGATAAGGAGCACTCCAATTTGTTTGTATGATAACCGATCTCTATTGTACAGCATGCGCTTGCAGGATCTAGCCTGGTAATGAAAGAGTTAAAAAGCAACATTCTTCAATTTGATTCTTCTGCATTTAATTTTTGTAAAAAACAAGAAATAAAGGTAGATATGTTAATCCCATCACAAGAAAAAGTGTCACCAAAAATGAGCAACACATGAGACTGATCACCTTACAGGAAAACAAAATGGATGAATTCATAATGGCTTGATGAAACGTGACAAAAGTAAAGAAAACCCATACCGAGAATGACATCATGTCGCCAATCTGGAAAATCTATGACCAGAGTTTGAAGACTCTGATATGATAAGGCCCTCAGTTCTTCATCCATGTGAACTGTTAGTCGAGACAGTAAATCAACCAGTTCTGAGCCAGTCATGGCATCCGGAATAAGGCGAGGAACAGCAGCCACACAAGTTCTGAATAGGTCAATTCGAGGCTTCCTTTCACCAGTGATCATTTCGTCTGGCTCCTGGATAAGATAAGCACAAATATACATGCATTAAATTATTTAGTGACAGTTGTGGTGATCGGTAGATACCTCGGTTTGAAAAGAGCAAATTTTGCTGTTTTTTGCTCTTTTTTCTGGCTTGACAAGAACAATTGGACCACACACAAAAAACATGATGTGTCATTTGTTTCCCTATGCAAATAAGTGATTTTTTAGATGACTCAGAGATAGTAGCTCCCAACTGCAAAGTATGGTCCAATTCTCCAGGTCCAACACATTTGCTGTGAAAATGTTGCTGCTGAGACAATTTTAATCAATTTCTCAATCTTTTGGCCCATTTTCTTTGATCAAGAATAAAAACATTTTACACAACATAATTCTGCAGCTAACTCAGAACTGCTTCATCCTAAATTCTCATTTTCCACAATTTACCTATCAATTAGCTATTGACCAAGATAGAAATGATGGTTGAGAGATGAGACTAATTTATGATGGTAACCAAGTGATTAAAAGAACTTAGGATTGATCCAAAATTGCACTTAATTTTTCCTAAGCTAAAGTTACTACCTTCATCCTATAAACTCTCTATTTGCAATACATTTTGGATAAAGGTTGTGTAAGGATAAGAGATCAGAGGAATACGTATTTATATCTACCTTGTTGACATTTTGTGTGCTGGTCATGGTGAGAGGTCGTCCATAATGTACGTCGAGAGCTCTCAATATATCTACGAAAACGCGTCTGACGTGAGGAAAATAAGGAGCCATTCCAATACTGCGAGCTGTATCTTCAGTGAGCATCTAGTGAACATCGAACATTTGATAAAATAAATATTGAATTTGCGTAGGAGGAAAATAACATTCTTAACATGTTTTTTTGTAGAAGGAATATAACATTCTTAACATGTTTTTTTGCTTGGGCTATTTTTATACAATTTCAGATCCTTAAAATGAAGGTCTCGCAGGACCTCAAACTTTGTTTAACCCCACCAGCAGTAGAATTTTAGTCAGTTTTGTGAAAGAAAAAGTTATAAAACATCCTGCAGGATGTGGGACCTCCATCTAGATTTTTGAATTATTATCGAATGACTTTGATTAACAAATAGCAATAGTAGGATAGGAATTCATATTTGGTCATTTAACAATTCAGCAATCAAGCCACTGGAGGTGCCATTGATATCACTGACACACTCATCTTTGACCTGCAAATTTATTATATTTATAATATTATATTTGAGGAAGTGGAAGTAATGACAGTAAGAGTATAATTCGAGTATGACTGCCAGTACCTTATTCAAAAAAGTTTTCTTCACTCGGAGCGTACTCCCGGATGGAAGAGCACCAGAAGTTCTTGGCATTGGCGGCTCGCCTTCTTTTTGCTGTAAGCTGTCAGCGACCACTAGAAATGCTCTCAGACCAATGCTCATCCGCTCTGGAGTTAAAATCAACTTTATCGGTCGGCCAACTGACAGGAGGTCAAACACTATTTCCCTCATTGCAAAGTCAAGTCTCTCCTGGAAAAAAACCAAGAACCATTCTCAGCAATTCATAAAAATTTACAGTTAATTCTTCTGAAGATACTAAAAAATCCAAGCAGAAATGATTCAAGACTTTTTAAAGGCTTCCCTGAAAAAAATTGAGAGGAAAAAGTTTCTCTTTTTGGTAATCAACAACAAAACAATGTGAATTTAATAAAAAATGGAGAAATTCTTGACAAGAATTTGAAAATTCACTCTCAGTTCTCCTCATCAAAATTAGAATTTTCCAAAATCCTAATCCTGGAGATGGTGAATGAACAAAAGATAAACCTAAGAATACATAAGCAAGGACAAAAAATTTGCTCAATTTTGCATTTCCTGCTCCTAGCGAATTGGTGTTACTGTGATTAGTTATGTTACACGTTCAACAAAGGAATGATTCCAGGAATGCAGAAAGTTCAAAACCTTTATATTTGAAAGACCCTACATGTTTCAACATGTATTAAATTACAAAGTGATCTTTCTTCTTTTAGATTCTTTTTCTTGGGATAGGCTGCAATTTTGCGGGTGAGTGTTGCAGGATTTTTATGCTTGCCCAGACAAGCCTTCCTGTTTTCAAAATCCCTTCATGCAACCTTCCTATTGTTTCACCTAACCTGTTGAAGGCACAGTCAAAAGAAAAACAGTTCTGGTAAAATCAAGTGAACAGAACATGACTACTACAGACATTACATTGTTTTCCTAGAAATTATTGATAAAAAATTTTGCGTTGACCTATTCCAAAGTTGATTATTTCCCCTTTGATTTTCCCTTAAAGGAGAATACGTAAACTAGAGAGAAGAGAGAAGAAAAGTTTTACCTGTGCTATGAACTGTATAATTTTCACAAAGATGTTGAGAGGCGTGTCTCTTGGAACAACAGCTTTGGATCCTTTTGGAAACAGTGAATTGACAATACTTTGGAGCCGGGACTGAGTGGCCGAGTTACTCTCACACTTAATTCTTATCATATAAACCCAGAGAAGTCTGTACAAAGATTCTGAAAAATGATTCATACAATTACTGCCTTTTTCATGATTAAGTTATTTAAAAGGTTCTTCATTTGATTTTTATGTGAACTCGATTATTATGACTAAGTGTGCTAAAGCACATAGAGAAAAGAGAAATTAGAATAGAGGAGAGCAATGAAAACTTCCAAGATACAATTGTATAATCAAGTAACCTTTTTTTTTTTTATTTATTGTTTTTCTTTTTTTTTAAGGATTCTAGTCTACAACAATCTCCTTTATTCAGCAAAAAAATGAGTGACAAAAATGAACACATCGATCAATCCTCAATTTGAGGGGGACTTATACTGTTCGTCTTCTGGCCATTTTTACACCTGTAAAGTTTTTGCCTTTTGTCCCACTTCAGGACTTGAACATTTTTAACCTAATTGAGGCATTAATAATAGAGCTGTCTGCATGTACATCTGATGATGCCATCACTTTGACTCTGGAAATACTGTCACCAGACTTACATCATTTTTACACGGTTTTTTATTTAGATTGAAGGAGAAATAATTCAGTCACTTCCAAATTGATGCATTCTGATAATATGATAAATGCCAGAAAGGGAGGGATGGCAGCTTGGAAGTCTATCATCAACTTGCTGTTGAAGTAAGTTTGAGAGATTACTCCATAAGGTAGAAATATGAAGCTTACCTAACGCAACACGTGATATTTTTGGGTCTCTGTTTTTCAGATGAGAGAGGCACATGGCTAGGAAATAGTGCCAGTTCTGAAGAAAAAATGTTTTTTGACTCACACAGAGCAAACATGTTACCAGAGGAAATAGGGCTAATCTATGCTTTGATTTGGTACACATGTCTAGTGTTTGTGAGTATAATGACTCCACAAAGTTTTTTAAACAAGGAACGTTCACTTCATTTTTGACAGTCTGAAACCAAGAAAAATAAGAATTAGTTCAAAGAACACTACTAATTACAAAGATTACAAATAAACCTGTCAGATCATAGAATTCAAGACCCTATCCATGGCCCTGACCCTAAGGTATTTCCAAGGAACTGCGATGGGCTCAAGGGGCTGACACCAGCAAACCAACGTCAGACACTGATGCATGACTAACAGTGAATGCTCAAACATTAGGCTAGCCAATTTTTGACGCTGGTTATAAACCATTACTTATAAGTTTTACAATAGCTCACTGCAGTTTGCTCCTTTTTTTTCTGCACATTTTTCTAGCGCCACAGAGACAGAAACATAAACACACGTTGACTCGCAACAATTTAATTGAGGAAAGTGCTGCCAATTGGCAGTGAAAGTATGCATGTATACTCTCAGTAAGTACACCAATGTGAACAGGTTTTACCTTGGTTTTGAAGGTTATACCAGTTGTCTAGATCTAGAGTTTATTTTCCTCCTTCCACTAGCTCGATTTTATTTTTAACAGAGAAAATTTTTAAAAAATGGATACATGAGAAAGAATTTGGAAACATTCATTGCTAGTGAGTACTTTTTTAAAAGTGACTTTGAATGAATAGTTGCAACCTTGCCAGTTGAAGTATTTTCATAAGATATTGTGAAAATTTCTATCACTTACAGCTGCTACTGGAACTAAAATTTCAACAAACAATCCTGCCAAAGCATGCTTGATATCTTTGTCTTTAACTTCCAAAAAATACTGGGCATTTTCTTGCATGAACTGGAATGATGCTTCAAACTCTTCAATAGGAACCATCTGTGGGAACAATCATTATTCACATCAGAATGACGATAGGTAAAGGAATAAAAACGATTGCCTGAACTTCAAAGGACCCTCCATTACCACTGAATCATTGTTTCTTCTTGCAAATGAGTAATGACTGTTGATAATCCAGTCATATTAACTTTCATCATAAAATCAAATCCCAACATAAGATTGTTTTATTGAGAAAAAGTGACCAATTCAAACTATATTTTATGCAAAACCATACTTTTTTTCTTTCAAAGGAGTTCAAAGAAGTCATGGTGAAAAAATAAGTAAAAATTACTGTAGGTACAGCTCATAAGACACTTCAAGATAGGATGATGTAAAAAATTCTCTTCATTGAATATCTTACTTGGGAACTGACGTAAACCCCACACTTACAAATTCAAAAAGTACAAGGAATGAGCATTTTTTGATCTGCTGAGAATATACACAATTTAATGTACACGGGCATTCTTTTGGAGGGAATGAAAATCTATTATGACATGAAGTTTGATGGAGGAGTGGATAGTAATCTTCTTCTTGCTTTTAGATACATAATTCGTGAGAGTGCTGTTCACATTCATTGATGATTAACATTAAAATTGATCTGCTTTGCAGCTGATAAATTAAATAATAAGAAAATCAAAATTACTCGATATGTATTACCTCAGATAATGTCGATATGTATTTCTTCTGCATTAACAGGCAAAGCAATAAAATATTTGATAATGAAAAAAAAAAGTAGTAGTTATTGTGATATATTCAGTACACAGACATACTTTTATCCGAAAAAATTTCATTCCCATCAGCAAAGATACGATTGACTGAGAGGTGTGTGTTGATGGTTCCTTGGAACGCAACTCCTTCAACTGAGCAGTGAACTTTTTGCGTACGGAGGGGAATCTTGATTGAGCCAAAGCACCCGTAACTTCCGCATAAAGATCGGCAACCATGTGAATGTTATCAGCATTTGGACTATTCTGAGATCTGCAAAATTCGAGGTACAAAAGCTTAATACTAACCCACATAGCTTGATTTAACTAACAAAAAGCTACTCTGCAGTAAAGTTTTCAAAGATCATCGATTATGTTACAGAGGACTGAGCTGAGCTAAGGAGGCTGCCTGCTGTTGGGTATTAACAGGGGGCACAATTGGATGGAAATGAGTACAAGATTTAAAGGGAACAGATGTAGGCTCCTTGGAACCTCATGTAGAATTATGATCCAATAGTTTTTATTTTTATAATTCATTAAGAATAATATGAGGAATCCTCACCCTTCACGGTACTTGAAATGTTTAAACGCTAAATTTTCGATGTAAGAAATAAGATCCTCATGGCCAGGATGAAATGGTAACTGACGCAAAACTTCTATCAATACTAGACAAAATATGAACTCGACTGCCAAATCACGACGCTCCAGGACGACATCCACTTCTTTCACTTCAGAATTTTCACCACTGAAAAAGAAAGAGGCAATTTGAACCAAATTAATGATAATAAGAAATTAGATCTTTTCCCCTCAATTCTGGGATACCACATCCATTAATTCGCAGCTAGAAGAGAATTAATTCTCTAAACTGAAGGCAAATTTCAGCGGGTGGATTTGGTCTACTTTTTTAACCAAATCGGCAGGATTGTAACCTAAGGAGGAAAACACTCCGCTGAGGTCAAGAACTAAACTCAGTTGCTTGATAAATTTTGGCCAACATTTGCAGCCATCCACCGTTCCATTCCATCCATCCATTTTTGTAATTTTCTACTAAACAGTGATGAACTTATACAGACAAACCTGCAAGGCATACTCAAAAAAAAATGCACTATGAACGTGAACAAGCTCAGAAAATACATCATAAACCATGAAAACTACATGACGGTACAATGACATGACTTCGAAAGATGGAATGTGCTGGGAAATCGACAACAGTGGTGAAAAGATACACCTTAGTCAACGTTTAGAGTCGCATCACAAAAACTGTTGGTGTGATATTTCTTCTTTGAAACTTTATGTTTGAGACTTACTTTATCACACTTTGAAACTTACTTTCTACCACTATAATACATCATATCAGAAATTTGGAGGAAAAACATTGATGATTTTTCGTGACATGAAATATTTTGTCCTAGGGAATTTGGTGACACTGAAATGTTCAAATGATGTTTTTCCTTAGTGCAGCAGGGTAGTTTAGCCTTATAGTTTTTTAAAACAGATTGGAAGGAAATAAGGAGTTGATAAATGCGCACCTCTTTCCTTTTGAGTCCACTTTATCTGATTTCTTAGCCTCTCCAGAGAACACTTCAGGAGGAGACATCTGCCGTTCATACCAAGCTAGTAATGCTCTTAAAATTGATGGTAAGCAATGCTCTGCGACTGAACCGAAAGCTGTTAAAAGTTGATCAAACTGACTGTCTTCCCCACGCTGTAGAACTTTTGATAAAGGCCGTTCCTGAAAAGTTACAGGAATATGTATTTGGCTTTCATAAAAACTAAAGAGTTCGGTTGATAAAAAGTATGTACCTTTTTTCAGAAATTTAAATAAACCCAAAAAATTGAACTGATCTCAGCATTAAAACCTTCTTAAAATATCACAGTAATACTGAGCACTTGACAAAAGAGTTTAAAGTAAAATTACGGAATTATTCTAAGAAAAAAATTGTAATCTGAGTTGACTGAGGATAAAGAAAACCTTAGGCAAGAAATCGTTGACCCTATAGTCATATATGCTTTGGAGTACTTTCAAAAGTTTGGAAAACATATTATTCAGGAATAAAAATGAATGTCTCTGGATGTACTGCAATACATTATAGTTGTCTCGTCTTTTCTAAACATCTTCAAACATTCAACATCAATTGGATGAGTGTTGATTAGTATATTTCTGCAAGTCAAATTTAAAGATCATACCAAATCAGCCATGACAGCTTCCATTTTCCGCTCAGCTTGAACAGTGAAATCAGTAAACAGAGTTCTCATGACATATTCACCAGGTCGAATATCCATGTCTACAAACGGATATGCTAGCCGTTCTTTTTGCACACCCCAAGGAAGAATCGTGGCAAAACTGCGTTGGCCGCTGTCAGCTAGATGGAGAGCAAAAATAAGTTAGTAAGATACTGCATGCTCACAGTTTAGAAAAATGAACTTTGGAGTGCCTTAAAGACTGTCAATTTAGAATTTTTTTGAAGCAAAATACAAGGATTCAACTTCCCAATCTTCAGATGAATTTTTATGGACTAAAATCTTTCGGCAAATGATATGACTGTTTCTGAAGATTTGGCTAAGGAAATTCATAAAATGATGCAAAAAAGAGGGGTGGCCGTAACAGCAGTTAGAACTTCGGGCTCTTATTGTCAAGAACTGATCTCGTAATGATTGCACATCGATGGCTGAAGTGCGAGATGACGTATCTCTGTTTGGGACATTGTAGATATTTTCTCCTATCCTTGGAAAACTAGTCAATGTAATTTCTTGAAAATTCTTTGATTTTTATTCTCTAATTGTTCAATATTCTGTATAAATTTCAAGCTATAGAGTTAACTTGCTCCTCTTCAAAAAATAGACTACAAGCGGAGATTCTGAAACACCGCAATGGAGATATGGGGTGTCACTCTTTAGCCATCGATATGCAACATTGAGATAATTCTGTTACCCAGGGGTTTGCTTCGTGACGTGTGTCAGGTTCTCCAGGAAGCAGTGGAAAAAGAACGACGGACTTTGTAAATGAGACACACGTTTTATTCATCAAAAAAACTTAAAAAAAAATATCGCAATAAAAAAATCAAAATTGGCGTGAGCCATGCTATATCTGCCGGTCCCCTGAATGCCCTCTCCCTGTGGATTTCTCGTGTCAGCTGGGCGTCGCCCCATGTTGGCACATCGCCCTTCGTAACAGCTTAAATCTTCTCTTAGAGAGAGCTATCATAATCCTTCAAGCAACAGAAACTAAAAGGCCTAACAAAATTATAGCATAGAAAATAAAATGTATTGAATCTTTAATGGCTAGCCACTAAGAAGCCGATGTAATATTACCTGATGATGTGGAGCCACTTTGAAATCCACTGCTAACAGTGCTTCTTTGATCATTGTAAGAATCTGGTGCTGCGTTTCTCTCTCCATTTGTTTTAATAGAGCTAGTTGAGTCACAGGCACTGCTGTGACCTGTATCATTTTTCGATTCTGAAAGAGAAAAAGTGTCATCACAATATGAATAAATGTGCTGAAACTGAGATTAACTTGCAAACTACATTAGTGTGAAAGATTAAACATTTCCCGAAGATTCTTTGACGATTGCACATTAAAAATTGGGAATAGTCAGTGTTTCTAACTCCAGTTGCATGAAAAGATATCAATCAATTGGAAGACTGGAAAATTTCATTTTTTGATTTACCAGTTCGTGACACTGTCACAATTCAATTTGTCCATGCAAACCTGAGACTCATCATTGAAAAAATCTGGGCAATTCATCTGGGATTCGATATCAGTAGTATCGAATAGTTCAATCAAAAGTATTGATCAAGCCTCATCTGGACAACACTTAAAAGTAAAGCTTGCGAACCACCTTAATCAAAATGCATGTATTTCAGTTTCATGATTGAGATAGATGATGTAAAACAAAAGACAGCAAAAGTTCTATGATTAATCAAGACTAGGATTTAGAGGTGAAGACTTTCAGGAATGATTAATGGCTATTTGGTGGAGTACATGATATTAGTATGTATGTCCTTGTATGATAAGTCATCCTTCTTAATCACCGATTGTAACTTTCCCCACCCTGAAGCTGTATAATCTCAGATGAGAGCAATTCTTGAAACAAGCTCTCCAGAGAATGTCCTTCCTGTTTTTAGAACTTTGTTACTGTTGGTATCGCCAACAAGCTCATAAATTCGAAATCCGATCCTGTAAAGAGAAATTGCTGAGATGAATGATAGCAATCAGTTGAAATACATTTAGCGGGTTGACTCACCATCCACTGATTCACTGGTTTTCTCATCTTCAATGAGCATATTTAATTGTTGAACTAGAAACAAAATATTATAAAACCGAACATTACATTGAACCGATGACAGACTTCCAGATGTCAATAGAAAATAAAGGAGAAAACAGGGCGAAACTACATTAAAAAATGTCTAATTTCTCAATTCACAGCAATTATCAATGGGCTAACCTAAAAATACTTCGAATAATAAACGACTTCGATGTATCGAACTTAAAATCAACACGGCAGTTTTCCTACAATTTGATTGGCTTATTTGAATTTTGCCGCTCAGAAGGAAAAGTCTCAATTCAAACAAGCCAATCAAATGTCTCATTTTCCAATTTTCCGACCCGGCATTGGTTTCCGGTTCGGTGAATTTCATTGTACCTGACATCCGGAATGAACCGAAAAACCGAAAGGAACCACTGTTTCATAGAGAAAAAAAAGGAGGTGTTTGCATCTTGAGGATTTGTACCCACCTACGTCATCAATGTAAACAAGACGCTCGTTGAGGGTTATGTTGACGCTGTAAAAACGGACCATAATGTCCGATTTTTTTACTTAAATCAACTCTTTATTTAATTTCAAGCACTTTTTATAGAATGACTTTTTCCCTTAAATTACACCATTTCCAAGAAAATCGACAGGATAAAAACGTCGCTGTACCCAATGACGTCATCAAAGCTATAGATACTCTATGAAAAATTCCAAGATGCCCGTAATGCAAACACCTCCTTTTTTTTCTCTATGATGCCACTGTTTACGTTGGTGCTGCTCCTGACTTGCTGATGATTTTCTTGCAAAATTGCCAGTAAAGAGTGATTTTTTCTCAAAATTTCAGGAGAGTTTCTTAGTTTTTCAAAAATTTTCTGATTTTCGAAAACTTTCGGGCTTTATGGAGTGATGTCAGATCATATTACGTGCTTACTTATCCAGAGACACAGCTTAGAATGCTGAGAAGCAAAACAGATCAAATCCGACTCTTGTAAGTTATCAAAACCTTAGTTTTTCTTATCAATGAATTAATTTTATTCAGATTCCAGCTCGTAGTTGCTACTCGTAAGTTTACTTTTCTTGTGTCAGCAGTTATTCTTCTCCCTTGAATTTTATCTGTATCGGCACTTTCTGTCGATCTTCTGTGGTGTCAGGGTTGTAGCGCTGGCCCTATGACCAAGAGGTCCCAGGTCTCTATTCCTGGTCAGGTGACCTAAGTTTGATGGTCTCAGTAGGGATGGACGAATATCGAATTGGAATGCGAATATTCGAAACTTTTCGAATGCGATTATTGCGATTATTTGAGAATTCGAATCTTGCGATTGCGAATACTTCGGAAACGAATATTCAAATCTTGCGATTGCGAATACTTTGGAAGCGAATATTCGAATATTTTCGATTATTGCTTTGATTTTTTGAATTTTTATGAGCCGTGAGGGATAAATGACACTATTAACTAAGACGGTCAGTCATTTCCGTGTGGAGTTGTGGACGAGTTTTAATTAATAACGAGATTTAATTGATATTGAATTCGAATGCGATTATTCGAATGTTCGAATAATTTCACGAACATTCAAATGTGATGCGATTATCTCGATGCTGATGATTCGAATATCAAATATTCGATTATTGAAATATTCGTCCATCCCTAGTCTCAGGCAATGGTCAGCTGGGGCGGGAGTAATCGTGTGGGATTAGCCAATAGGCTATTTGAAATTGATTAAAAAAAAAAAATTACTATACTTAATGCCTCTTCTTTTGTTGAGAAGACAGTATTTGAAAGTTACTAAACTAGTTGACAGGCTCTCTCTGACTAAAAAATGATAGTACCCATTTGAGAGGAGATTCTTTGGGTGCTGTAAAGTAGGTAGTCTCTGATCCTTGTTTGCACAAGGTTTCATGATTCACAACACAAAATGCAAAGTGATTTTTGCAATCAGCAAGTTTGACATCAGGTGTGTTGCTGAAGTAAACAGTTTGGAAGCAGAACTACCGTATCAATGACAATACTGCAGCTTTGAACAATGTTTGAATCATCCATTAACGTCCTTGTTTACCTCTGCAGAACTCTGACATTATTCCTACACGCTCAATGATTTCTTGAGCATGCTGGAGCCGAAGTTTCAAACAACAAAGGGGAGGTAGATTTCAACAACATACCTTCATGCCCAATTCATACAGTCCAACTTTTCATTGGACTGAAGAGGAGCAGAAGCTCAATGGAAAGTTGAATGCCAAAAAAATTGATTCACTTACTGTTGCTGTGTGATATTGTGACAACCTTGGCATTGGAATATTTTTGTTAGCTTCCAGTTGGTTTAAATTCAATTTTGGCTGTTTGTTGGAAATATTTTGTTCTTCCTTTCTGTTCAACTCTCCATCAAATTGGCGTTGCCAGTTAGATGGAAAGTTGAAGGTGATGTTAGCTTCAAACTGTTCAACGTTTTCCCGATTGTTGTGATCTTGTGTCAGTATCACGCAATCTAAATTTTCATTCCACAAAAGTGGAAGAAAGATTGAATGAAAAGTTTGAATGTCTGAATTGGGGCTCAGTTTAACTCCTCAGAATTTATTCAGTTCTCAGTTGATGTTTAATTCTATTCTGATTTCAGATTATTTTACTTTGTAACCATCTGCTCAGGCCCGTCGGAATTGGAGTTACTCGGTGTGTTTTAATTTTACATTTTTTTTCTGTCATTTCTCCCTGAGTTGTCCCAAATTTAAAAAGTGAAACTTGACCTCTGCTTATAATTGGTGAAAATTTTTTATAGACATGTCTGAATAAAATCTTACCTCTTGTCAGGTCAAATGTTAAATCTTGTACGAAATAGTCGCTCAGTCTTCTTGTTTCGTGATTTTTCCATTCTCTCGCGTTCCAATCCCCACCCTCTACCAGATAGTTTTAAGTCTTCATTCAGTCACAGATACATTGTAAGCTCCTCAAAACTACTATCTGTGAGCACAAACGCGTTCTATGCAGTGCTTGATGATCTAATGCGAGGGAAGCACAAGAGTAAAAAAAACAAGAAAAAAACTGCTAACTATGTTACAAAGAAAGCTAAAGTTTTACTATCATGGGCTAAGTACTTCCCTACTTTTAACAAGTTTGTGATCTCCGCGATGAGTCGCAGCAATGCCTCATGCAGCACAACGCCGCAAAAATTTGATGAGACTGTAACAGTTACGAGTATGGACAGCGATGATGATGTTGTCATTCTTGACATGCCTGAGAGAGACGATGTTCAGGTACTTTATGACAGCCACCAACAGAATGATCAGCGCCGATATTTTCTTAAAAACGAAGAGGATTTCCAGTTCCAGAGAACTCTCTCTGCCGCTGAAATCAAGGAAGCAGGTAATTATCATCATTAACATGAAGAAATCTTTATAATGGGTGTAAAAGTATTTCTGGAGTAGAGCTTGTGAATAATGCTAAAATTGGTCTGTTAATTGTTCTCAACACTGTTTCTTGTCAGTGTACAGTAATACTAAGTGAAACAGGGAATACTTGGAATAAATAGAAGCTCTCAACAAGTCATTATCATAATTTTTCAGACATTTTTTGGATGGCTAAAGTGCAAAACCATGTATCTCCATTGCGGCGTTTCCAAATATTTTCTCCTAGGTATTTTTATATTTTTGAGGAGAAACAAGCCAACTCTTAAATTAGAAATTTTTACAGAATATTCTTTCAACAAAAAAGAAAAATCAAGTAAGTTTTCGATGAATCACGTTGATTAATCCTCCAAGGAAACAATAAAATGACAGGAAGTCTGCAATGTCGCAAACGGAAATCAGTAGTTTTGTACTTTGGTCATCGATAGGCATATGTCGCTCAGTTTTCAATGTATTTGACAGGATATTCACCACACTTAACTTTGCCAATGCTATTGTTCTCTTCTTCTCCTGTGGTAAAACTTTTGCACATGGTCTAATCTTAATTCAAATCAAAAGTAAAGAAAATTATTTCACAAATGTGTGAGCATAATTCTTCGGCCCTTGGATATGTTGACTAATAAAAAATTACTGGCCCCTTTTTTGCATTGGAAATGTCTTGAAGTGAACATTTTCATCAATTTTTTGATTTGCATTTTTTCCAGCCAAACAAGGGAAAGAAAAGTATGAGGAAATTCGTCAAGAACAATTCACCAAGTTTGGCGAAGAAATATTTGCAAATGGTAAGTTCTCAAATTTTCCTTACTTCATCAAGAGACATATTTTAAGAGGAGCTCAGGACTCTTTTCATTTTAGAAAAAGTAAGTCAGTTAAAGATACATACATGAGAGCCGCTTTTACAGCACTCTTTGGCGCTCTGCAACACTCATATTCAGGTCCCCATCCTTTAACTTATAAAAACCAAATAGTTTAATGCTCTCCTCAACCCCTTTCCACCCTTAGAGCATGATGCATTCCACAAATGGTCGCTAAGTAAGGTACCAAACTAATATTTTAAATATCACTAATCATATTCTAGTTTTATATTTTTGCTGATAAAAGAGTTATTTTTAGGAATGTTTAACCTTTTTTTTTGTTTGCCGTTCAGCTTTGAAAGAATAGGTAGTTTGCTTTCATTTTGTCAAGATTTGTAGTACCTTCACCAAATTTTTAACTGAAACACTGTCAACTATTTTGTTCAGAAGCCGCTCCAAAACTCAGCCGTGAAGGTTTTGTTTTTCGAGTTCTCTCATGGAACATTCTATCGCAAAAGTTGATGGAACAACATAGATACCTTTACTCAAATAGCCTCAATGTTTCCTTGGATTGGGAGTATCGCAAAACTCAAATTCTGTCAGAAATCAAGGACTCTAACGCAGATGTAAGCATAACACCACTTCATAAATTCTCCCCTCTCTTGCTCTGTATAACTTTTTGCTTCAAAAAGTAGGATCCACTTAACACCTAGGATAGTAACGGAAAAATTTGGACGGACTTTGAAAAGAAAGTGATGTCAGTAAATATCATGTTCTGCATGAAATCAATGCATGAATCAAATATCTAAGCCCTAATTGAATCAGTGAGTTCGAAAACACACCAACCCGGAAAAAAAAATTGTTCAGGAAACACCTAAAACTGCGCAGCAGGCGAAGAAGTTTGATTAAGAAAAACCTTTTTGGTGCCAAAGGACAAGTACTTAGAGACTTTGTAAAGCACTAACAAGGGGAGCTTCCCAAGTGTAACTGGAATTTCGAGTTGAAATTTCGCATGAAGATACTAGAGATGATTTTAGGGATGCCGTATTTTTTCGTTTTTTCGAATGGGGTCGGGAAAGCCCTCAAAAAAAGGGCTAAAGATGCGGAAAAAACGCGTGCGCCAGCGGCACAAGGTAAACATAGGTGATAGAGGCACTCAATCCTTATCAGTTCCGCATGGCCAAACGGTAGCGCGCTCGCTTCGCATGCGTGAGGTCCTAGGATCGGATCCTGATTACAGTTCGAAATTTTATTTTACTTTATGCTTGTTTATTTTTCACTTACTTTATTTTGCACCATTCGCTCCGCAAACCGACTTACGAGGTAGAACACGTAGTGACTGAAGATTTTTTACATATGCTGATAAAAACTCGAAGTTTCTCTTGGATTGAAACGTTAT
>NW_017547115.1:2938012-2970752 GCF_001854935.1 Bemisia tabaci
GCCCCTTTTTTGCATTGGAAATGTCTTGAAGTGAACATTTTCATCAAGTTTTTGATTTGCATTTTTTCCAGCCAAGCAAGGGAAAGAAAAGTATGAGGAAATTCGTCAAGAACAATTCACCAAGTTTGGCGAAGAAATATTTGCAAATGGTAAGTTCTCAATTTTTCCTTACTTCATCAAGAGACATATTTTAAGAGGAGCTCAAGACTCTTTTCATTTTAGAAAAAGTAAGTCAGTAAAAGATACATACATGAGAGCCGCTTTTACAGCACTCTTTGGTGCTCTGCAACACTCATATTTAGGTCCCCATCCTTTCACTTTTAAATACCAAATAGTCTAATGCTCTCCTCAACCCCTTTCCACCCCTAGATCATGATGCATTCCACGAATGGTCGCTAAGTAAGGTACCTAACTAATATTTCAAATATCACTAATTATATTCTAGTTTTATTTTTTTGCTGATAAAAGAGTTATTTTTAGAAATGTTTAACTTTTTTTTTGTTTGCCGTTCAGCTTTGAAAGAATAGGTAGTTTGCTTTCATTTTGTCAAGATTTGTAGTTCCTTCACCAAATTTTTAACTGAAACACTGTCAACCATTTTGTCCAGAAGCCGCTCCAAAACTCAGTCGTGAAGGTTTTGTTTTTCGAGTTCTCTCATGGAACATTCTATCTCAAAAGTTGATGGAACAACATAGATACCTTTACTCAAATAGCCTCAATGTTTCCTTGGATTGGGAGTATCGCAAGACTCAAATTCTGTCAGAAATCAAGGACTCTAATGCAGACGTAAGCATAGCACCACTCTATAAATTCTCCCCTCTCTTGCTCTGTATAACTTTTTGCTTCAAAAAGTAGGATCCACTTAACACCTAGCATAGTAACGGAAAAATTTGGACGGACTTGGAAAAGAAAATGTCAGTAAATATCATGTTCTGCATAAAATCAATGCATGAATCAAATATCTAAGCCTTAATTGAATCAGTTAGTTCGAAAACACACTAACTCGGAAAAAAAAATTGTTCAGGGAACACCTAAAACTGCGCAAGGGGCAAAGAAGTTAGTTTAAGAAAAACCTTTTTGGTGCCTAAGGACAAGTACTTAGAGACTTTGTAAAGCACTAAGTTGAAATCGATACACCATGTTTAATGACAGAGAATTAAACGTTTAAAAATTTCCGAGTTGGTGTGTTTTCGTTCTCACCGACTTTCAGATACTGATTTTTCATAGTCTGCCCTGAAAAATTATATTTTTCGACCTTATATTAGTAGAATAGAATATTTTACCTTAGAATATTTGTATAACTTGTTGGTACAAGGTATACTGAACCAAAAAAAGAAAACCGCAAAATCGGATGGTCACCCATTTCCCTTGAAATGGAAAAAAATTGGTATTTCCAATGAATACTTCGATTCTTCCCTTTTCCTGTCGCTGTTTTGAGCACTTCCGATTGCAATTTCGAAATTTCCTTTTGCGTGCAGATGCTTCTATCCATAAGTGTTACTAAACCGTAAACAAGTGAAAATCAATAAAAACCCGAGTTGGTGTGTTTTCAAACTCACTGATTCAATTTCCAGTTACCACATATTCATTAGTATTATAAACTCTTTGGTCAGATAATGGAGCTGCTCACTAAGAGAATACGGATACTGCTGAACTAGAGAACCTTGGAGGGCCCCTCCTTGTTATTTCTCCAGTTTATAGTTTCTGCACAGTCGTCTTTATCATAATACTGAATTTTTTCCTTCAGATACTGACCTTGCAAGAAGTTGAGGAACAAAGTTTTCACGCCATATCAGAACTCAAGAATCTAGGTAAGTTTTGGGTTTACAATTTTATTAAAGTTAAAGTTTCCCTTGAAGCAAAAAATGTATAAAATCTGTCAGAACTGTCCTTTGAACTTCTCTGTCCTAACTATTATAAATGAAAGAACTACATTTTGGGACTTAGGACATTCACTGATCGAAGTCCTATCAAAATGTTCAATCTTACAGCAATGAGGTGTCTTTTCTTCCAGATCAGTAGTGTAACTATCCCTCTTGCCTTTGGGGGTGGGGATGGAGGGGGAAGGGCGCTTGCAGCATTGCGGAGAGTGCAAAAATTAAAGAAAGAATAGAAAATAGGCACAGAGCCATAAACGTAGGGGCGGGGGTTACAAAGATTCCTACATATTTATGCCACTACCTCAAATGGTCTCATAACTACATGTATGAAATTTTAATAATTTTGAAAATTTTTCAGGTTACACAGGTATTTTTAAGAAGCGAACAAACGACAAAATTGATGGCTGTGCAATATACTATCGGCCTGACAAACTGACATTGAAAGAGCACGCCTTTGTAGAATTTTATCAGCCTGGTGTGAGACTCCTGGACCGTGACAATATTGGCATCGTGGCTCGATTCGAACCGAAGGATTCCGAAGGGAATGAATTCATCGTTGCCACAACTCACCTTTTGTACAACCCCAAAAGACATGACATCAAACTTGTCCAAATGCAACTCCTGCTCGCGGAAGTGGAGCGACTCGCATTCAGCGGAGCATTAAGACAAGGCGACAAGTAAACAAAACTAAATAATTTATTCTTGAACTACTGCAGCAATGCTGTAGGTTAGCTGGTGGCAGTATCGATTCTCAATTCAGATTCTAAATTCTTAAATTCAAAGTCAGTCGCAAGAGTCAGAGAAAACAGGAAAAAGTCAGAGAATTTTAAAAAAAACCATGGAAGCATCGAAAAAATCATTAAATTTCGATCACGGTTAGGAAGTTCCTTTATTCGAAGTGTTGCAGTGACAATCATATACTTTTACTATTACCTGACGATGGTAACTGAAAATTCTGGTTATCTGAAACGCAAGGAAATTTTCATGTTAATCCCTAGGACTTCCTTGGTACGGACAGAGAACTCAGGGAATCTCGGCATCTCTATATTCAGTGATTTTATTTTTGTTAGTAAAATTAGGGCTTGTCAGAGAATTTCAGTATATGTTGGCGGGGCTTTTTTTCTGTAAACCCTGGTCAAGTCATGGAAAAGTCTGAAGCTTTTCAAATTTTACTAGAAGCAACCGTTTTTACTTTAATTCAATCGAAATCATGAATTTTTTTCTCATTTCAGACTGATCCCGATGTATCACCCGTGTATTTTAACAGGAGACATGAATCTGTCACCACAGTCAGGTGTCTACAATCTCATCACAGAAGGCAAGCTTCAATACGAACAGCTGTCCTCAAGAAACCTTTCAAGTTTAGATTCACCAAATAGCTTTCACACTTTACCTAAAGTCCTGTTACCTCCATACTTAGGCATAACGGATAATTGCCAACATGAAAAACTCATTTCCCAACGGACATTCATGAGGCAGTCAATAGAGGAAGAAAGTCGCCTAGTGTCGGTAAGATGAAAAATGAATAATCAATTTTGAGTGAAAGTAGGTAATATTGATCATCATGAAACATGAAGTGGGAAAAGCAGCAATAATTAAGTTAATTGTTTCCTGGCACACCATTTAATCCAATTTGCACCGGTAGATTCCGTGGGGGCTAAATGGCTGACAGTAGCTAGACAGATTATTTTGCAATAGTAGAATGATTATCTGTGCCACTCCAAAAATCCATTGGTATCAATCTGCTATAAGGCATTTCAAAAGCTGAATTCGATTTTAATTTGGAAATATCAAAAAAATGTTTAGCTGAGGTATACCTAAGCTTGAATCTCATTTATGGTAGAAGGAGGACACAAAGGAAGAACTGCAAATTTCAAACTGCCGGAACGTTGGTCTTGTTGCGCATTATAGGGCGTTTTTTGTCCCAAATTGCTGTAGAACTTCTGTCTTGTCTTTAATTTCAATAACTCACTGTCGATTTTTTGTGACTAAGGTGCTTTTTTTGTGTCCAGTTACATATATTTCTTTTATTTGTCCTTGCTACAGCTATACAACAGTGAACGGAGAAGTGATCGGTATCGGCGAAGTGAGGAGCCCAATTGGAGGGACAGCGATGATCGGAATCTCAACAGAACAGATTCACAAAGCAAGTTAGTACCATTTGCCTCATGCTCCTTGTTAATGTTAATATAAGTAGAAGCAATAAGTTGTAACAGAGTGATGTTGAGTTTTGTCTTTGTAAAGTCATCAACCAGTAATACTGTTTCAAATTCTTGCTGTGCTGGAGCTCTAAACCAATTTTTCAGGTTTTTAATTTTTATTTTTATACAAAATTTAGTTTTTTTACCATCCAATAACGGTTCGGTCTTCAGCTGAAAGGTTTCAGGGTTTTCATAAATACTGTTAGCCCTGTCTCCTGTTTGTTTGTCTTGTTTTTATCTTATTTTGTTAAAGTAGAGTATCAAGCGGAAGACAGTAGTTTGCTTTTAACTGTAATGTTCTTTTTTTACTTTCCATTTTATATGGTGTGAGCACACATTTATCTATTATTCTTATCTGTTTTTTCCTATTTTCAGTGCTGTCGTTAAAATACAGTATCTTCTGCATTTGCTTGGTACACATATGTTAAGCACATATTGTGTACGCAATGCTTAGCCTTCAGCAGGTACAAGTGCCCAAGATATTTTTAAAGTGGCATCAAATTTAATATGATTGCTGATTCATGATTAAAATGAGTACAAAAAAAAAATCTGTCTTACCTGAGACTCCCCAGAAACGCCCATCTAAATTCTCCCCCTTTTGAATGAAGTACAATGAGATATGAATGAGCAAGTAAAATTATTTTTTAATAAATTTATATTATATTGACTTGTATGTATTTGATTTTATTACATCAGATACGGCACTGGAATCCTATCTCATAACTTAAAATTCAAGTCAGTCTATCCTCACTTGAAGAATGGTGTACCAGAAGTGACAACGCATCAAGATTGGTGGATCACTGTTGACTACATATTTTACAGGTAAGAAAATTTTCAGTCTGCTGAAATTAGTCCATGATTGGTTAAAAAATATATGTATTTACCCTCTGAAGAAAAAAATTGCATTAATTAAAATTCATTAATTTATTTTTCAATCAGTAAAATGAGTGGAAACCAGGATGTCTACCTGTCCCCGATTATCCTCGATTTTGGAAGGGTGTCCCGCATATCCTCGAAAGTCCCCAATTTTGGTTTTTTATAACTGATAAACACCCTTGAAATCCACTAGAAATATTTTCTTGTTAAATCAGTATGGCAGTCTGGTTTATGCTCACTCTAACCTCCCAGAAATATCCAGAAAATGTCTAAACAATTTTCATTACCTACCCCCTAGAGGCTAGCAGTTTTTACAACGCCGACTTTATTGAAGTTGGATTCTATCAAAAGAAAATTTTATTGTTATCTTAAATTAATCCTCTGCCATTATTTTACCGGAGAAAATTAGTTTCATAAATTGACGTAGAAGTTTACTTTTTTCTTAATTCGGTTTTCTTCTTGTTTTTTTCAGTCCTGTAATACAACAAGAACAAGAGTCTAGCCTGCGTTTAGTATCCTTCAAAGGCTTGCCTTCGGCAAATGAAGCTGCAGATTACCTGAAAACAATTCCAAATCTCTTTTGTGGCTCCGATCATCTTCCCCTAGTCTCTACATTCTTCTTGGCTAAGTCATGAATCGACTTGTGCTCCCAATTTTTTCTCTTCCAACTCTTATTTATAGGTAACATCTCATGAAAGGTCTCTTCAGAAACATCCAAGAAAAAATGTTAGGGTAGAAACTTGAAGAATTATTTCAAAGGCCTTTTGGGATTTCCTATCAAAGCTTGTAAAATTTAGGTGAAAATTTTCTACCAACCATAGATAATTTTTTTTATTAAGTTGTTTTTCTTTAAATTTTTTATGTGAGTCTATCATACCAATTCTTCAAAGAACAATTGCAATTTTATTATTGATCAGCATCTCTAAATTTTTTTTTTTCTCTCTTTTTTTTCAGTGGTTAGGGGGCGTTCAAAGCCATAAACTACCTTTCTATACATTTTCCTTTCAAAAAGAAAAAGGACGTTTTTAGTTTCTGAATATTTTGAGTAACAAGGGGACCACAGACCATTGGAGCAAAGAAATGTTCAATTTACTATCCTACGACCGAACATCATTTTACATGAAAAGAAAAAGGTATTCGTCTTATACATACATTAGGAGCCGCTTTTATGGCGCTCTCTGGCACTCAGTGACACCTAGTCTCCTATCCTCTCAAAGCCCTTCAGGGAGTTGACACACCCTCATTTCTTGCTTTGTATTAAATTCTAAAAAATCTGCATTTAATTTTGACTCTTAACAATGAAAATTATAACATCGAGACTCAAGATCATGGCTAAAATCTCGAATATTTTGTAAGCTTCAACCCTTGTCTGTTGATCAGTTGGTAATGAGATACATACAAATTATTTCTGTTAAGTACTAATTCGGGCCGAATTAGTACTAAGGGGCCCTTAAGGCAAACCAGATTTTAAGGCACTCGAGATTAATAAATATCAGTCATAATCCTTGAAGTGTATATTTTCTCTGGTTAGTTGTCCACACTCTCAAAATCTTTCACAATACAAGTCAGTTCTTCCGGGGTTCTTCAATATTACAACTTGAGCCATTTTATGAGTTTTTAGGAAATGTTGGGCCCTGTGCCAAAAGCTGAGGCGTACTCTTGTTAGAAAAGCCAGAATTAATGTTATGTTTTTGTTTACTTTTCATCCTATAAGAATTTTTTTGTCATTATTATGTAATTTTTCTCACCTCTAATTTTTAAGATTTCTTTATTTTTTAAACCTTTACATTGCTTGTACAAACTAAGTTACTACATATATCATTATTTTCATTCAGAAACTCATCACAGGGTTAAGTCTTGATAGCTCCGAATTTTTCATGTTTTTATGACATTTCTCTTTAACCGTTTTTGCTTCTTCCTTACATTTGACTCTATACATATTTGTACTGATTCTCCACAGAAATGGCAGTCATCTCTTCGCTAAAAACGTTTTTCTGAATTGGTTCTGCTAACGTTTATAAAATTTCTTACAATGGCACACCAGACAAGATACAAATCAAAGCTCTCCATCCATCACCTGTTTTCTCTCCTAAATTTTACTTACAATGGACCACAAGACAAAGTACAAAAGCATTCTGATAAGTTTTCTTCAAAATTTCACTGACGAAACGATTTGCACAACGATAATTACTGAAATTATCTCCCAATCAAGATACTAACGTTTTTATTCAGCACTGGTTATGAGAAATTTTAATTTACCGCTCACAAGAAAAACCGTAGTCCTTTAGAATCAATTCACGCTACAACGGTTTTGGCAGTCTTTTCGATCAGCAGTGTACTTTTCCCACCTTGCATTCTCCTAAGCGTAAGAAACTTGCAATAGCTGAGTTTAAGTGCCGAGATTGAATTTGTCATATTTTTATACTGCAACGACTGTTGCAGTAACGTTTATTGTGTGCTTTAACTCAACTAGATTATTGTTCTTTTATTGGTAGGATGTTTGATTTTATGCAATGGGAAATGTTAATATCTTGGTAAGGAGTTATTTTCAGATATTTTCTTTGTACAGATTGTCCACACTATAGAACAGATCATAACATCCTAAGTTTTCTGATCCTGTGCCTTTCTTTTTCGTTTCTGTTAACACGGCGACATCTACATTATACTTTTTTACCTCCGATACAACCTCAGTCAATTTATTAGAAATGCCCTGTACATTCCATGTCCCAAAAACCATTGTCCTTTTCTGTAGTTTGTGTCGCAAAATCCGTTTTTTTCCATTATCACCGAGGCTATCTTTATTAGGCTTTTTAACATTAAGTTTTTTCCGGGTATCGGGGAGTTAGCACGATGCCCCAACCCCCAACCTGGAGGACCAGGGTTTGATTTTGGAGTACCGTCTCCTAGACAGGCTGCTTTCACCACAGCTATGAGCCCTGTCTGCTCCTCTGATGAGTGGTTCATACGCCATGAAGCCGGTGACCATCTCCACCCCCCTTTAAGGCAGGGGCTACCAGCTGGGGTCCGCAGGCTTGCTAAACCTGTGACAGTACTGAGTACAGTCCCCCATACGGTCACAGATTGTCCTCTATGTTAAATTTTGATGAGAAAGCATATGTCCTAAGGCTTAATTTTATGCCTTGTCCAGTGGTCTAGTAGAAAAGATTCTCATCCTAGGAAATCCAAAAATTACCTCCTTAAAGATAACACTATTTATGTGATTTTTGTTCCTTTTTATTTGTGTTCAGCATACATGTTAACATCTCATTTACAGGTTAATTTTTGAACTTCCTGTTGCGTGAATTGCTTTCTTTTTAAATTTTGAGGACACATGCAACATGGTGCTTTGATTCATACCTTGTCTGGTAACCTATCGTCAGCATGTTGCTCAAAACTAAATTTTTAAGTGTGGAACAAAATTAGTTCATGTTTAAAGATCACAAATAAGGTAAGTAGGTAGGGTAAATGTTAATATGATTCAGATTCATCCAGACCAAACCCACAGTTTCAGAAATTTTTTATAATTTATGTGACCTCTGCTGTAGGTGAAGAATTTTCTTGTAGTGTTTTCTTCATATAATGGATTGTTATAGGCTGTGTACAAAGAGAAAACAGTGTCTGCCCTATGTAATTTCTGCAAAAATAGGTACGCATTTGATTTGGTTTTTGTCTTACTTACCTCAAAAAAGAGTGTTTTTACGTGACGATTTCCCGCCAATATGCAAGCCTCTTTGCATTTCAGGCTTTATAAATTTGTCAATTTTTTTAAACCGATAACAATAGTTAAATGCACTTACCAGAGATAAACATTTTTAGGTCTATTAACAAACATTGATTAAACAAGGCCTTATTTTACCAAATTTAATTTGTTCTGATGAAAGGGGATCGCTTTCCGTGTAATTAACTACCACATTTATGTCTTTAACTTCATTCTAATTATGTTGCTGTAGGTATGTTGTGTCATGCGCAGAATGATATATTTTTGTTCAGCATTAATTTTTTTCTACAAAATGACTTGCTCATATATGTGAGTTTGTTATACTCATCTAGTGTTTCTTTTACTTTTGTCCTGTTAAGTACTTTGTTGATTGATAAATAAAATGTTTCCTTTTTATTGATTGTTCTTTTGTGTCTGAAGTCGCACATCCATGATTTGACTTGCCGATTTGTTTTCCAATTTCATTGTTGAGTTGAAAAGTTGAAATAAGTGAACAAACAACAATAAATGAAAGAGGGTCCCATTTTCTGGTAAAGTTTTGCACATTATATCTTTCTCCAGTAAGGAAAGAATTTCATATTAAATGCTACATTTTGCATTTTACATCAAAACTAGTGATCAACTCCAATTCCTGACAAACAGTACCTCCCTTTTTCCTGTAAATTTACTTATATCAGTTTCACTTCGTACACTTTACGTAATTACTGTTCTTATTTTTCAAAGTTGCATTCAGCACTACTGTAGGACTTACAGTGTGCACCTAAAAACTTCTAAAAACATATTTAATCTTCCATTGCGTCTCTTGCAGCGTTATTTGCGCCAAAAGTTGAGCCTGTTCAGATTCCAATGTAATTCTGAGACTTCTAAAGGTATCAGGAGTTCCTTAATTTTAATTCAGTATTTATAGTTTCAGTGGCTGATATTCGTTCGCGCTCTCAAAGATAGGAAACAATAGAATAGCATAGGGAAACCGTAAGTCGTATAAGGCTTTACTCAAATTAGAATTCCACTAAACACATCTCTTTTGAACTGCGCGCTTAAAGATCTCATTCTCATTGGTTCATACGTCACTGCACTGCTGCCAAGCTATAGGTTTAGATTATTTGTAAAGTCAATCAATCCAGTATCATGAATAAACAATATTCATCATTACAGTGGTAGTAAAAAGCTAGAAAATACCTCCGAAAATAATTTTAGTTGAAAATATTGTCTCTATTCGATTCTGGGATAATGTTCAAAATAAACATTGAAATTAATGTATTTCAGAGTAGAACTTGACAACTCCGCCACTGCTCCTGCCCCCTGCGCAAGTACACAGGGACGCCGCCATTTTACCTCGCTTTCGTCTTTTCGTTTAGGTTACTTACGTGCAAGTGGTTTTCCATCATGACGACCGACGACGCGAAAAAAGTTAAATCCGGCGAGGCCAAACCCAAACCTGACGGTAAGACGTCCAAAAGGAGGCGAGCGAGGAAACCCAAGAAGGCTTTAAAAGGAGCGAAGGATGCACCGAAGCAAATCAAACTGCTCCAGAAGAAGAAGGTAAGACCGCATGGTCCACATGTCCTGCGCCTATTTGCCGTCATTTTTACCGTATTCGCTCCATTACGGACGCCTAAAGTCCCTTATCGCGCTGTTTATCTAGGATGAAATTACCTTGTTTCTTGCACTGTTATGCCTCAGCAGCTCAGAATTCCACTATGCCAATGTGCCTGTAGTACCTATCTATGTGGCATGGTTACTGATGTCGATCGCTGTTTATCGAAACCTCAGGCCATTGTGTTAAACGCCTTTCCTTATTTCGGACACTTCAACCATCATATTTACCCTGTTGCTGAACTGTGCATCAGGATTCGTTATTCCTACACTAATTGGAGTCAGCTTTTATACGCATTAACTCAAGTAATGTCCTGTTTACGCCTCAACTTATCACCAGTGCCATTTAAATTCATATCTTAAACTGTTGAACAGAGCCAGTTGAAAGCCATTCAGGCGCAGAATATACAGGCTAGCGCCAACAGAAGGTTCACTCCCAGCACTTCTCTGTTGAAGGAGAAGTACAGTGCTAGGAAGCAATGTTTACGTTTTATGTACGGATCGGAGTCCAGGGCGGCCCTTAACGTTGCCGGTTTGTTCTTCAGCGTGCCTTTCTCCAGCTACTTTCAGACACAAATTAAGGCAATCATTTGGCAACAATGCAGAAATGCTGGAAAGTACAAAATGTGATACATTGAAGTAAACGGGAGTGAACCCTCTGTTTGCGCTAGCCTACATATTCTGTGATTTAGGCAGCAAATTTTGTTGTAGAATGTCATGAGCAAGCTGGTGCACAGTTTGAGGTCAGTTTAGCGCAGCTCTTGTATATTCGAGTACCCCGGAACAGCAGTGGGTGTTGCCTGTTCTATGGGTTTGGTCAAGATATTTTCAAAATGTGAACAACATCGTAATTTTAGTAGCTCCAAATACTTCTCACAGGAAGGAAGCATGTGTGGCGCAGGATTTAATAAGTTGCCAAAGCTTTCATGCTGACTGCATATGAATCCATTTCTAAAAACTTTAAATGACTTGCTCTACTTATCACCCATCATTCTAGAGTGCTAGCGTTTTTTTGGAAGGCAAGAGATGCTCATAGTGCTGTTCAATCATCAGGTAGTTCGTGTATATTCATCAATTCTCTTTCTCCTTTTTCAGGCTGTAAAAGCTATCACCAAGAAGACACCCAAAAAGGCACCTAAAAAGAAGAAGGAAAAGAAACCAAAAGCCCCAGGACAGCGTAAAGTTGTCAAGAAAGCAGTCGCTATCAAATGTGTGCAAGTTTTTGGACGTAAGGTGAGCGATGCTTTTCATTGAAGTGCATTATCAATGTTTAATAATTCCAGTGTTGAGGTGTGAACCATCAACTATCCATATTTTCCCATTTGAAGGTATGGTAAAGAATTGATTATCAAAGCGTCCATTGCGAACATCCTGATAACTGAACCATTTTCATGTGTTGGAATGGTGAGTAGATCAACCAATCTATCCAAAGCTTGCCATGCCATTGAATGATTCTGAGCGCTACAAGGAAGAGTAGACCAATGCCTCTTAAATCATCTTTGTGAAACTTGTTGGGTTTTCAATCTAAGAACAATTGATCAAAAAGGTTGCAAGACACTCAAAATGTTCAAATATTGAGGAAACACCTGTACAGTGGTTCAATCAATGGTGTTGATGAATGGAAAATTTCAGCATTAACTGAATATCTTAATTTTAATAGCATTATTCATATCACCTGGAGAGAAATTAAAAGCTGATCGTGGTGAATTAACCTAACAGCAATGGTCATCAAGCCAACTTTCCCCGCAAAGTTTTTTTTCCTTGGCTGTCTCAGCCAAGTGTAGACTGCCTTTGTCTATCTTTCATCTCTTGAAGTATCATTCTAAAGACCCTTGGCAGTCTGAAGATTTGGATTTTAAGGTCAGTTTTTGGACACTATTCAAACCCACGAAATAGGGTTGTATAGTTTTTTACAGTTTATTAAAGTTTAGGGAAAATAGACATCTAAAGATTTTGTAAGAGCTAATTCAATTGCACAATTTACCTGTTTAATCTATCTAAAATTAATGTTGGAGAAAATAAAGATCTCAAGAGTTAATTGGTGCCTTAAAGCAAGATCTCAAAATATCTGCCCGACTGTACTTTTTTTGAGGTGATCAATTATGTCTCAGTAATCTCATTTTGTTTCCCTTTTATTTCATTCCCGACATTTTACTAATTTTCTCTCTATTTATTTCCAGAAAACTGCAACAGCTGTTGCATACTGTAAGAGAGGGAAGGGAAATCTCCGTGTCAATGGAAGGCCCTTGGACATGATTGAACCTAAAGTTTTACAATACAAATTGCAAGAACCAATTCTATTATTAGGAAAGGTAAGTGTTAAAAATTGCTTCCTCTCTTTGTACAGTAGTCATTATTGATCAGATTTATCTCATTTCATCCTCATGACTAACCTCAGATGAATCAAGTTTGAGTAAAGATACAAGCTTGTCAAGCCTGAGATTTTCTATAATAGAGTTCAACTGCGTCAGTTAGTAAGTGTAAATGATATAGAAAGAAAGAAAGAAAAAAAAAAAAATCTTGTTTGAAAATAATCTGTCAATCTAGGAAATATCAACTTTTCTAGGTTGAACTTATTAGCAATTGTAGGGAATTCTAGCGGAAACCATACTAGTGTGACCAGCGGATGGCTATGCAACCTTGTGTAGGACCCCTGTAAACTCTAAGGATCCTTCCCCTGAACCTTGACCCAACCATCGTCCGCACCAAAAGTGAGGTCAAGCAGATAATTGGAAAATAACCTACAGGGCGGATGAATTCTTGAAAAATTGGTACATTTTTAACGATTTCTGACCCCCTTTGATAAGAATGGGCCGGCCATATTTTGATGGGCTGATTAATGGCAGATATATGTGATCTTACAGATTTTTTGTGACGTCTAACATCTGATTGAGCAGAGTCATCGTATGTTGAGATTAATGTCAATCTCTGATTAGCTCTGAATCAGCACCACTCAACAGGTCTAAGACATGCAGTCAGACGGCACCACTGATGAGTGGTGACTTGAACAATACTTCGCTTTTGGCTCAACATACGATGACTTTGCTCTAACAGCAGTTGGTTGTGAGCATCCTGTGCAAGGTTGCAGCACTAGTAACTGCTCACAGACTTTTACATTGACTTTTATGGGAGTCAAGGGCTCTGTATAAATCCTCCTTGGCAATAGGGTTACAGTTCTTTAACCACTGACCCAGTAGGAGCAAAAATTACTTCTCTGAAAGTAATTGATAACTTTGGTAGAAGCCCAAAATCTTATCAGCGATAACTGTGCAATAATTGAACTGTTTTTTAATTATCATGGTCCTGGCATGATGTAAGAAATTATCAGATTTTAGATTGTATGAAGTGAACTAAAATATATTCTTTATCTTTGCAGGAAAAGTTCTCTAATGTTGACATGCGAGTTCGTGTAAATGGTGGTGGTCATGTGTCACAAATTTACGCCATCAGACAAGCTATCTCAAAAGCTTTAGTAGCCTACTATCAGAAATGTGAGTATTCTTAGGCTACTCTACTTTCTTTTTTTTTTCCAAAAGCCCTCAATAGTAAATATGATAACTTGGTTTAAAGGACTGTGAAAGAAAGGTCTCGTAAA
Source organism: Bemisia tabaci (assembly GCF_001854935.1). Taxonomy (NCBI): domain Eukaryota; kingdom Metazoa; phylum Arthropoda; class Insecta; order Hemiptera; family Aleyrodidae; genus Bemisia; species Bemisia tabaci. The sequence continues at coordinate 2,951,879 of NW_017547115.1, forward strand.
AAAACTAAACATTTTTGGAAAAAGTATAGAATTTACCAGATAAAATAATGCCCTTCCGTAGAAGATGCCCCTTATTCATTTTTTATTTGAAATTAGACTAAAGAGAAAATGAAGGAGTACTGTACTTTGAATAGCAATAGTGCATAAGCACCTGATCTTCCCTTGTTTGCTTTTTAGTCAATCAGACACCCTACAAGCAATCTTGAATTCATTATGGAAAATTTTATAGAAAATCGAATCCATTTATTTTTTTCGAACTCAGCCGATTTTTCGAGAAAAAGGTGTCCACAGCAGACTTTTTGAGGAGTTGGCGTTTCTATTGATGTTTAACTTATTCCACTTTTTCTGAAGGACACCAAAGATCTTGATTTCTTCAATTTCAACTATCTTCCACTTGAGTCAGCGGAACAGGAAAAAACATTGTTCCAAGTGAAAAAAAATTGATGTTTTAAAATTGAAGATCTCTGAGAGAGTGGAAAGTATTATACATCCATAGAAATGCCAAATACTTGAAAAGTCAGCCGTGGACATATCTTTCCCGAAAAATCGGCCGAATTCAAAAAAAATTCATGGTGTATACTTCCCATGTTATTTTCCATAAGGAATTCAAAAGTAGTTGTAAGGTGTCTGATCGGCTAATCAGGCAACGCAGGAAGATCAGGCGGTCACGCATTTTTGCTATTCAATGTTGTTATTTTCTCTTTGTATTAGACCCTGATAGTTACACGTTTCCTTGAGTTGGGTTAGGTACCGCTCGTGACTGAAAGTGGTGAGTTAATTTTTGACTTGCTTCTCCATTCAACGCTCCCAGTAGAAAGTGGAAGAAGAGATTAATTGAAGCAGTGGGTGTCTTTTACACACAAAATTGGAATCTAATCAGGGGAATCTTTTCTCTGTTCGCTGTAGGTTTTTTTTTTTTTTTTTAATAAAAATTTGTTGGTCCATGTTGATGCATGTCAGCGCTCAAAATGAGCCTGAAATATGAGGAAGAATCGATAATATGTGCTGAATTTCTGAGGAGAAACTGCTTCTTCTGATAAACTGGAATATAATGGACAAAAATTAACCTACCATAACCCTTTCATCGACTCATTAAGATGGTGGTTTAAAGATATTGCATGGCTTCCATGTTGATGTCAGGGTCTTACGCAGTCTGAAAAACCTGGAAAGTGTAGGAATTCAAAGAGAAATTCAAGGAATTCCGTGATTAATGCATTGGCTTAGCAACATTGATTAGCGCCATTCGAGAAAGCACGAACAGCTTCTGAGAACCGTTTTCCACTATTGAAATGTTTAAAAGTAGGAATTCTGAATTTTAAAATTGTTTAAAGGTCAGGAGAAGTCTAGAAATTTCTAGAGTCAGAGGAAAGGAGAAGAAAGTCGGGGAATTGGACAATGAAGAAATTATAGAAATTGTGCTTTATGTACACTCTCAATTTTGAATGGTGTTGCTTTTACTGGGAAGGAATGATGTTTCTTCACCCATTTAATGATTCTCTGTTCTTTTTTCAGTTGTTGACGAAGCCTCAAAGAAGGAAATCAAAGACGTCCTGATCCAATACGACCGTACGCTGATGGTTGCTGATCCTCGTCGGTGCGAGCCCAAGAAATTCGGTGGTCCAGGTGCCCGAGCCCGCTACCAAAAGTCTTACCGTTAAGATTTGTATTTTCATTGTACATCGTTTTTTTTTTTTATTTTAATACACTGGATTGATTTTTCCAAGAATCTCTTCTTTTTTCCTCCGCACCCAAGGAAACTCTCCATTGCTGTAAACTTTAGCAATTCCAATATATTGAGAATTTGACAAGCCAGAATCAGTGCCTAACCCATCGAGAGGTGCAGAAATTAATCCGAATGGTCCTTAGAGGTGGCCAGGAACTGGTTGTCTTCAAGTAAAGTTAATCCTCTTAGATCTTGCAAAATTGATTCAGTGAAAGTTCAAGCTTAATCCTTAAAGAACATGTTTTGTTCTTTTGCAGCAAAATTTACGTTGAGCAGGCCTTGGATGAAGATTCCTAGGTTTGGATCATGAAATCATAAGAAAAGGCATCCTTTTCATACATTAATTGATCGTAAAATTAGTAAGATCTACTAGCAAGACATAGGAAAATTCTTTAATCTCCAAAATTTGGGCCTGCTGTTGATGAGGAAATCTGTTTTTATGTAAGAAGCTCACAGTGTGTTTGGTTCATGAAGAGACAACATATCAATCAGGGACATGCATTATGCTGGTGCGTGATTGTTGCCTTGGCTACTTTTTTGCCAAAAATCATTGTCAATGTAGGTTAGATGATCCAAGAAACTTATGGTGATTCGCTGTTGTGGCAAATAAGTATTTCTCGAGACTTAACAGTTTGAAATCAGGCAGAGCTTAACTTAGGAAATGTCCTAAATGACAGTGAATCAGATGTATTGATGCTAAAAGGAACTGCATGAAAATGAATCAAATGAAAGGGAACTATGTGTATGGGGTCTAAGTGCTACATAATTTGTGTTGTCTATATTCATTCGCACTTAGTTCCTTTCAGCATAAATACATTCAATTTCATATGTGCTTTTTGGGAAAGGACCCAGAATCATGGTAACAAGCTTTTTTTCCAAAACATGTCTCTTCGCACAATGAATAATCATTTTCCTTCTCTAAGTTAGCTTAAACTGCTTGCTTGACACGGAATTGTCAACCTTAGAGACCTGTCAGACAGATTTTTATGGAAAAATGTGTGTGGTTTGTCGAATTTATGAATTCTTTACCACTGACCAGATTTGTGTCAAGGGAAATTCCTACATCAGGTTTCACACTTTCAGCAATAATAGTTAAGTACACTTTCATTTTTTTTTTTCTAGAATGCTCTATCTTCAGTACAAATATTTTATTTAATTTTGACAGAAGTCCTAAATGGTATTTCCAATAAACCTAAACTTCGGTTGAAGTACTTGGAATACCCTCCTCCACGGCAGCTTTGTTGAAGTTAAATGTACTGGAGAATAGAATAAGTTCTGTTACATACTGGTTTTACCTATTATCTCTTGCAATTAATGAAACGATTGTCCAATAGCACATTACATCTTTCTAATAATCAAACGCTAAATTCATCTTTTGATGAGATGTTTTTCTGTAATGGCTTAGTTTGTCCCCTTATACTGATCTGATTGTTCTCTCATAGTCATGTGAGATGTCCGTGGTATTTTTGGGGGGAAAAAAAATTTGATTTCAGGAAATGAATTAGTCTCTCACAAAAATTAACCTCAAATGGAGGAAGGATCCTTTTTCAAGATCTTCTAAGAATTTGTAAAATGTGCAATAATAAGGCTGATGAGTTTTTTTTCTTTCTTTCTTTCTTTTTTTCATGCTAAATTTTAAGTGTCAGGAAATGCCATCAAGTTGCTTAGATTAGGTAGTTTTAAATCGTAACGTCCATCTTTACACCAGTCTCTGAACGGGATGCAAAACAACCTTGTAGTTACCATGGTAACCAAGATAGGGTCAGAACTCCGTTCAAGAAGTTTATGCATGAAACAATAACAACATTCAAGTGTTTTTTTTGCCAAATCAATCAGAATTTCAACTCAACATGAGTGATCAATCACAAGTTGCAACTCCATCAGATTTTGACTCAGGAAGTGAAACTCAACTGTCATTGTCATCAAGATCTGAATGCCTTCTAGCACCTCAATTCCCAGTGAATCACGGTTTTTTAAGCAGGGGTAAAAACTTTTCTCTTTTGATTAATTCGGAATAGAATTCTTTTGACTGTCGGTGTTTAAGTTACGGCTGACTTGAACTGTCTGCAAGCCAGCAGAAGCTCTCTGATTGAATGAGTCCACCATTTCTGAGACAGATAATTCCATTTGTGGCCAGCTAGAGCTACCAAAATTGGGGCTCCAGACTTAAATTACTTGAAATGACCGACCTTATCCCTTTTTAAATGAAGGAGAGAGCTACTTTGTTCAAATTAATCGAAATACTTGGGAAGTTCTGTTGCAAAGTTAGAAGATGAGTGCTCTTATTTTGCTCAGTTTCACTTGAGACAGGAAATCAATTTCAGTTTTGCACTAACTCACAATTATAAAGAAACTCTAATTCTAGTGAAGTATACAGTACTCTTGTCTCTCTCTTCTTTTTTTCAGAGAATGCAGATGCTCAAAACAAAATTACACAGATTGAAGAGAAAAATTTGCTTTTATCAGTGGAGAATGAAATTTTGGAGAAGTACCTCTTGAAAGTTGATCCTGCATCAATTGATGGTATACTTACCTAACTATGATAATTATTACTCAACGATTTACAAAATTTTTGAAAAATTAATTTTTTTTTAATCAAAGCAATTGAAGTAGGCAGCTCTTGGAAGATGTATACTCTACAAAAAAAGGAACTAATTCTCATCGCAATCAATTACTTAATTAAATCCTCAGGAAATAAGAAAAAGATTGCTCACTAAGTAACTTCTCAACACAGACTAAGTAGAGCCCATTTCAGATTGCTTTTCCACTTTTGTTGTATGTAATTCCCTGTCCTGCGCATACAGCAGAAAAGGAAAAGTAATCTGAAATGGGCTCTATCAAGCAGAAATAAGAAAACTGCAATCATGTAAATCAACATTAATGTGACCAATAACCATCTACGGGGAAAAGTACCTAAATCCTTCATAACTCAAAATTGATTTATTAATACTAAAACAGAAGAGTGTTGTACGATCTTTTTGGGACAAGAAATGTCAAACCAAATGGAGATTATGTCGGTTTGAAGTTTATTTGTTTTATTATTATCATCCAAAAAACATGGTTTCGGGAAAAAAGCTACTTAAAGTCCTGCCCTAATCAGTTTTGAGTTGGGAGCTGCTGTGTCATAGTGCCACTTTATGCCCTTCATCGGCACAAAAGTGAACTGAACAGTTCACAACTTAATCTACAGGACAATCAAGAGAGATTTCCATCAAAATTCAGTCTTTCAACAAAAATGGCTCCACTGAAAGTTGCACCTTCACGGTCAAAGATCCCTCATTCGGTGGATACTGCATACTTGGAAGGAAAAAAATCTGTACTCTTAAAGAAAAGCGAAAATAAGAAAAAAAAACTTCTTCTGCTTCCATCACAAGCACCCAGTTTAATGAGATGGAATGAATACAAAAGAAATAAAGTAAAGAGATTGCTGTATGAGATTTATCTATCTTGTTTCCATTAATTTGATTTATTCATTATCCTTGTATTTTTCAGGAATGGATAAACTATTAGAAAAAGTGAATGAAAACATAGCCAAATCTCAAATCATCGTCCAATCTCTGGAGCCTATATCAAGAGCTGGGAGTCGAACTTCGCAGATATCAAAGGCTGATTCTGTGCACTCTGTTGGACCTACGTCGACTTTTACGCTGCCTGCGTCCGAATCTCTCAAAATACCACAGTAAGTATTTATCTTAATTCAGGGTGATAAGTTCTTAGGATAGTCTGGGAAAATCTCTAAAAATGAAAACTTTTTAGGAACGATCAATTTTATAAATACAGTCATCTTTGTTAGCAGAACTAAATCCATGTAATGCTATTTGAAAATACCTATCGTGATCTTGGTTTGCAACGTTGTAGACTCACTGTTTTACTTTTATTTTTTTAAATGGAAAAATTTTCACAGTCATTACTTCCAAACTGCCCTAATTTTTCTTCTCCTTTGGAAGAATATTTGAAAATTTCAAGCGAGAGTGGTGTTTTGTTCTCTTTTGATAAAGTGAAACGAGAGCGGAGTATAGATAAAGAGTAGCTAGGCGTGCTTGCAGTTTTACTGTTGCTTTGCTATTCAGCCTGTTACAATATCTGTCTTTTATTTTTTTCTATAGCTGTAATTTGACAATCGAAATTTTAATTCTTTTCATTCTGCCAGTAGATCAAGGCATGTACTTTTCTACAGAGATTTTAAGTTAAATTTTCCAATCATCTCCAATTCAATTCAATCTACCAGCAAAGTAAGAATTCCTTTCCTTCTTCTTCTCTTTCAGCATAAGCTATGAGTTTCGGCACGATATTGTCAGTCGAGAAATGAACAGCATGAAATCAAAACTGAACAACTTGATTGTCAAAATGAGAAGGCAAAAATCTAATATCACAGCCTGTTTGGAAGAAGTTGCAATCCGAATAAAAGACTTGACGGAATACACAAAAAAATTGATGCTGCTTTCAAAGTCTGATTCTAAATCCAAAATTAATGTCGGCGTCTATATAGGGTAAGTTTAGGTTATCCAGACTTGTAGAGACCCTGTCCCTACATGCCAATTTTGACAAGAATAGGCTGCAAAGTGAATTTTCCGGCAGTTAACACGAATCACTAGAAAAATATTAAAATACTAACTTAGCGATCGAGGAAAGCTTTTCTTCCCTCGCTGGTCAGAAAGATGTGACAGATGCTGTTTACACTCGCACTCAAGTGAATTTTCAATAAGGAGTTGCGATTTGCAATTATGAATGGTACATGACTTAAGACTTTTTTATCTTACGTTTTTCAGTTTTATGAGAGGTGTGTTGAAGCAAATAATCCAGAACATTAACCAAGCGAAAACAAACAAAACTATTCTAAGTATTGAGAAAAAGAAAGTACTGCTGAGAATGGAAGATAAGGAAGAGCTAAGTTCGACTATTTATGCTATTGACTTTGATGTTTTGGAGATACAGAATCAAGAATTGCGCAAACTGCTACACCAGAAGTGCCATTGTTTAGCTTTGACAAAACGTTCTTTAGGTTTGCATTTGTAATCTATTTTTCAATTTGTTTTCTGTAAAGCAACAATGTATTTTCCACCCTACTTTGTAGCAAGTACTCATATAGGGTGAAAGATAGAAAGCACGTATCTTTATTGCAATGTTTCAAAATGTCTCCTCTTTTTTTATTTTTTTCGAAGAGAAATAGGGCAACTTTATAGCTTGAAATTTATACAGAGTATTCTGCTAAGAGGGAAGAAAAGTGAAAAAAGTTTTCAATTTATTACGTTGACTTGTTTCTCAAAGAAAAAATGAAGTATGAAAGGAAGTCTACAACCTTGCAATCTATAATACATGGTTTCAAGCTCTGGTCATCAATGTGAAAACAGCTACAATAGGGTCATAATTGCCAAGTGCAAAATATTCGAGGAATAGAAGAAATGGAATTTTAATCAATAATGTGGAATTTCTCTTCTGCTAAAAGTAATTTTAGTACACTAAAGAACCTTTATAACAACTTTTGGCTCACTGTTTGTCATATTGAATGCAGAATGAAGCTTTCCAACATGCTCTACTTTTCAAAATTTAACCTGCGCTTTTCTCAAAATCAAGTAATTTCACTTTAACTATTCAGTAAGCTCTAGACAGTAAATTTATAAAATTTTAGGTGTTTTTTTTTTTTATTATTATTTGTAAGGAGCATCTTAACGAGACAGTTTTACTACTACATCAACATGTAGTTCTAGGAAGTTGAAAGGCCTTTATTTCTTGCCCATAATAAATAATCTTTGGTTATAGAGTCAAAAGTTGATCAACAAAAAGTATGAATTCGGAAGTGATATTTGCTGATTACAAAGTCTTCTGTCTTGAGTAAGTTTCCTGTTCGTAAAACATTGTAGAAACCAAGAATGTCCACAAAAAGGATGAGCTTTCATAATTTGGATGTCCGTTACTCTAGTAAAGTCCAATATAACTGAAATGGCCGCCTTGTTTTTTCCATCCATAAGATGACATGAATGATATGAAATTACAAGAACACTACTCAGTATGTTTTTCATGGATTTGTTCATTTGTATGTTTTACCTTGCTCTCGGATATTTTCCAGGCAGTGCTGAAAAATCCTTGACAGCTTCGGTCAATTTAGTTGATTCTTTAAGTCAAGAGCTGAACAGTATCAGAAAACACATCAAACTTAATCGAAAGAAACTTGTGAACCTTCGTAGGAAACGGAAAAAAGTATGTACATTTGTTTTTCCATGTTATTGAATATTTTAAAGGCAATGTTTGCTCATTTCAGCAAGTGCTCACTGCACAGCAGAGCTCTCTCAATAGAAATGAAAGAAAATATATAATAACTTAAACATTTGGGTGCTAATTTAGCTATTCTTTATCGCAATGAGTACAAATTTAGATACATAATTTTATTTTGAATATACTTCAGGTAGAATTTAAAATCCCGATTATGTATAAGTAATTCGTGTATTTATTGTTGTGGTGCAGATGACTGTTTCCTGAAATAACCTCTTAAAGCTAGGACTCTGCCCGGAATACCAACAAATTTGGTATTGGCTAAAATTTGTTTTTATTTTATATGATGCTCTTTGCAACCTCCTGAGCATGATGAGTTTTTAAGATCGAACTATTTGAGTGCCAATTTTGATCTGAAAAAGCATACTTGTGGAGTTGAAAAGTGAATTTTTTGGCACTCTTACATGCGTTTTCCTTTGAAGATGCAGCATGTGTGTGTGGATGGTGTGCTGTACTATGTTATCATTCAGAGGATTTGGATTCTTTCGGTCTCTTTTATCTTCTTGGCCGGCAAAGAAACAGAAGCTCCTTTTGATTAACAATCAGATGTTGTACCATTTTTGCCAGATAGTGCATGTGAAAATTCTGAAATATTCACTTTTCAGCCTCGCTTTTCTCAAAATTTTCACATAGGAAGTTCGATTTTAAAAACTCATCATGCTCAAAAGATCATAAAGGACATCATTTTAAATAATAACCAAATTTAGTCTGTGCCAAATTCTTTGGTTTTCTGTACCAGGTCCTTCTATACTTTGAGCATGGCAAGGCTGAAAGTTTCCTTTTAAAGGCTTTTATTATACAAATTGAAAAAGAAACGAAATGTTGTCGGACCGAACATTTTCTTAATGTAGAAACACTTTTATGATCAAATTCTAATTAAACTGGAATCGTAAGTCGGAAGTACTAACCACCCACCAGAATATAATTATGATTTTTATTCAACTTTTAGAGCAAGGAAGCTGAATGTTGCATGCAGCAGAGGTACTCAGACCTCTTTTTTTTTTTAAATATTTTCAAGTTTAATTTTACTGTTGCAGCTCGAGTCGGAAATCAAACAGAAAAGAAAGGAAGCTCTAATCTCTGAAAACTATGTCATCAAAAGCTCAGGCAAAAGTACAGAGGTAATCCTACATAAATCATTCATTTTTAAGTGAATCCCTTGTCAATTTTTTTCAAAACCAAGTGCTCTATGAACCATAGGTATTCCATTCCATCAAGTTTTTTGACCTCCAAGGAGAGAAAGTGAAACAAGGTAGCATTAACAATGCATTGCAACTGCATAGCAACTTTTTTTTCTTTTTTTTAATTATCAGATTGAACTTTAATAGATATCTTTCTACACATGTCACATGTAACACTTAAACAACTACAAGGCTGATAAAATCATGTCTACATGTTAGTATAGAGCATATTGATAGCCAAACTTAAAAAATGCGCATCCTGGCTTACAGCATTACAGACTTCCTGTTTCATTGTATTCTCTACGTACAAAACTACTAAATGTCATTTCTTTAAAACTTCGGTGACTTTTCTTCTGTAAGCAAAGTATTTAAATGAAAATTTCAAGCCATAATGTTGGTTCGGTCTCCTTTTAAAAAATAAAACGAGAGGGGAGATTTTCAAGTATTACAGTAAATCGCATTTTTGTGCAGTTTACTGTCGATATACTGTCATAATTCGATCAACATACCCTTGAAAATTTGTTCTCTTTCTTGGACACTTATTAGTCACACCAATGAATATTGATCAAACTCACGATAGCCACTTATGATCCGCTCTTTTGTTTTTATTTGCTCATTTTCACTCAATTTGATTTTTATTTTGCTGAATTTCAAGGAAAAATTTGAAGTTGAAAGGACTATAAATATTCTGGTTGTGTAGAAGTAAAATCTTAGTTTTGTGTAAAAGTAAAATTTTAGTTTTCACTTGTCAATTTTTATCTTTGTTTCTTCTCCTCAGGCTTTAGATGTGGTGTCATATGCATTAACTAAACTTTGCGTCAATGATCTGGAACGGAAACTGAAAATCAGCTCAAGGAAGCACAATCTCAAATTGGGATTGCTCAGTTGTGTGAGGCATCATTTCAAAGTTCTAACCAACCAATCAAACATGACCTACAGAAATTCCCGAGTTTTGTAATTATCAACAAAAAAATGTTCTTTGAAGTGTACAAGTATCCTCTACTTATCTTGTATGATTTCAAATCAAATTAAATGAAATTGAATTTGATCATCTTGCCTTATTTTTTTGTTCTCTTATTAGAATGCAATAATGAGGAGTTGATTTAAGTTCAGAAAATGTGAAACTAATCAATTTATTTTCAAGCCACTGTCAAACGAGCAGGTCGACTGTAGAATCAATGACATTTACCGGCAAAATTGACATTCTGTGGGCATATTTGCACCCTGTCGGACTGTACAGTTGGGACTGCTTGTGTGAGAGCAGCTTAAATCTCCATCATTTTAGTTTCAGAATTGTTTCAAAGATTACATATTAAAGTTTTCAGTCCCTTGGTGCTCAATGTTGAATACTGTAATGTAATTCTGGCAGTGTGTCTAATGTACAATCAAGATTTAGCAATTGATTTAAAAGCCTGAGTACTTTAGATCTAATTTAAATTTTTAAAAATGAATGGCAGTATCATTTTGGTTAATTGAATTTCTTCTTTTTGAAAAGTAATTACTGTACTGAGCAGTTTGATTATTTTCCTGCATATCATGTGCCTGGAAAAAGGGCTATATCATTATTTAAGGAGTCATCGTAGAAAAGGAGACACTTTTACAATACATCAGCCCAACTGTCTTTCACTTAGCAAACAATTTTTGGGATGCTTCGTTTTTTTAAATGAAAATCAAATGTCATTAATTAATGATACATTCCTTAAAGTTTTTTTATTATTGTTTTTGAAGAATATGGAAAAGGGTGCTTCTGCACTGTGTTTTCACTCATTGCTTTTTTTCCATATTCGTATTGGTCAACAGAATTTGCGAATTTCCTCCCTCGATAAGTGAGGCCGAAAAATTAAAGATTTCCATACCTTTTTGCATTTTTTACAAATGTCTACCAGCACTGGGATAGCAACAGCTGAAATAGCATCTTGGATCTTCCTTATCACCGGCCTGAAAAAAAAAATTTGCTCCTCCTGCCGAAAGTAATTTTTTTAAGTAGGCATCTTCTTCCACACTGAAAATTGCACTGGGAGCATGCATATATTTTTTTTTCTTCCTTTTATTCCTGTTCACAAGGATGGAAAAGTCTCCTCCCCCCCCCTCCTTAGACCTCGCCATTGGGTGTATGATCCTCAAGGAAAAGTTTCGAGAGGAAAGTTTTTACACCTTCATTTTTTCACTGCTTTCAAAAACTTGGTCTTTTTTTCAAATATTTCTGAGATAATATAAGCATAGTTTAAAACTGGATCTTACTTGATAATATTGTACCCAGCATCACCTGTGCCCGTATGTACATTATTACCATAAGAATGCTGTATGAACATCCAAAAATTGCCAAATTTCCTTTGATAAAACATGTATTATTGAGGACACTCATGCATATTTTTCCTTGAAATTTGCAGATATTTTATTCAAAATTGTCTGAAAATGTTGAAAATAAAATTTCCTCATTTTCCTAGTAAATTCGGTTTTCATTGAAGTAAACTTGGCAACCCCTGATGGCTCATACGGCGTTTTTCCTCAGCACGGCAGATTAGATGCTTGATGTACATTCACACGCAATAAGTTCGTAACGTCGTGACTGCCGCTATTTTCAATCAACTTTGGCATTCGCCATCAAATTTATCGTTTAGTATGAAGTAAGCTCCACCCCCTCTTCAGCACTTTGTCTTTGAATCATTGGCCACGCTAATCGTAAATCGTAAAAACGTCTTGGAAAAACAAAAACACCATAAAAAAATAGCACAAAAAAAATTGCTCAGTAGGTGGCGCACCTGTCGGCGTAAACAAGAACTACCGACGGTCGAACTCACGATAACACCACATGGTTAGTTGGCAAGTTTAGCTTTTTTCCCTGGTGAATTACTCGAAAATCAAACATTTTGACGAAGTTATCGAATATCCGGTAATAATTTAGTGTTTTTAAGTGTGAATATCCATAGTTTTAAATTATAGTATCGAACTGAAGGCTCGGTCAACTTTTAACCTCACCTTAGTGCGTTGTATATTTACACATACGTTCCTTGCTCTCAACCACGGGCGTTCTTCATTGTGCTTCTGTTATTTTTGGATTCATATCGAATTACTGATCAGTTTTCGGGTTTACTTATCATCCTCACACATTTGCGAATAATTTTTATCGATCAGCAGTGCGGTTTCGCTTCGCAAGTTCTGAATTCGGTCAGGTGCACGGATGGTGTTTACGGGTGGTCAGTGGCAACGTGTTTTCACAGATTTTGAGAATCTGTAATCAGTGTTATTCGTCTCGCACGATGGTTCTGTGTTGAAAATGATTTTGTGGACAACATCTTCTCGTAATTCCTACCGGTTTAGATCGTGTAGTTTGTGACGAAAATTATTTCGTTTCTCCGTGCCTCGTGGACTGTGCATTTAGAGGACGCTAGACTCGCTTATTTACAATGGCGGCGCACGTTGCAGCGCAAGCTAAAGATGGGGCCAGTGGTCCGGAGACCACCGGCATCTCGTATGCCAGTGCCCTTGCGAAGAACATCGACAGCAACAAAGAAAATATTCACGCAACGGCTGCTGTTAGTTCTTCTGCCAAGGAAAGTGCCCCTCTTGAAGAAACAGTCCCTAAAACAGCCTCAAATCCTCTCCCCAAAAGTGGCAAGCCAGCTACGGCTCCGCAAAGTGAGGCACTTTCGAACCCCAAAACGGCTTTAAAAAATGGAACTAGCTCCAATGTGGCTGACAATTCTTCAGCCCCAAGTGCTGCTAAAATCCCCCGAAATTCTTCTCGACATGTTAAAGAAAATAAACACCCCAGCAAGCCTGATAAACGTCCCGTCAGCGATAAGAGTGATAGTCAGAGTGAAGACAAAAGTAAAGTGAACCAGGGCAAGGCTGGCGATGAAAACAAAGTAAATGGAGCATCGGCAGAAAAGAAAATAACATATGTGGAAGCATCAATCCCCAAAGTGAACCCGTGGACCCTCAAAAATGGTGCAGCTGTCATTGCGGGGAAAGCTGACGGCAACCCCACAGCCGAAAAACGTGTTCTGCAACCCCATCAACAACACCCAACAGGTAAGCAGGCATGGACCTCCAACTTCTCAGTTCTCTCCTATTCATTATTGCTCCAAAATGCTCTGTTTACTTTATATTGATTTATTATCTAACCTATGAAAAAGTTACCTCTTTCAGGAAGCACCCCGATCCTTTTTAGAATGGGATCATCCGCTAATTTATTTTTGTGGCATTTCTTCAGCCTTCTTTTCAAGGATTTTAGATAGCATCTCTAACATTTCAGGTATCTTTTTCAACACCCCCAGCCTTGTACATACATAGTCTCCGGCTGCTCCATGTTTGACGTTTGTGTAAAATTCACCCTCCAATTACCTCCACTCGTTGGACCTATTTGCTTTACCAGGGGGACGCATGTGTGTTCATAATCTCTACATCTTTAAGTTCAAATGCTGCATTTTGCATGTTCGATCAGCTGAAAAACTGTTTCTCCTTGCTCTGTGTGAAGTGCTTGAACTATTTGATAAAATCTCAAAATCTTTCTCACTCTCTAGGCCGTGCTAATATCTTGACCTCTCGTCACAAATGTCCCAAATACAATGTGTATTATGCTGTCAATAATTCGAAATTAATCCAATTTCATGACTCATTAGTGAATGTGTAATGAATTGGAGAGAAGATGAACTTTAAATATCTACAGCAACTAATTATTAGAAACTTGAATTTCAAGAATCCGTTGCGACTCAACCAATCAATTTGTTAAGGAGCATTCCAGTTTAATCTGATTCCAAGGTCTTCCGTATTTTACTGTCTTTTGATATTGACCTGCTGATCCGAGATGATATCCCGACAACTTTCTCTTTTCCGAAAGCTTCTTATTGTTCCTACGGCAGGATGGAAATTCTTTTTTTGAGGTGCTGCACTGTACTTCTGACTTCACTAAGCACCGCAAGTCAATGATCAGCACCGTTATGGTGGATGTGAGCTAAGTAATCATTATATTGTTGTTTTGATTGTCAAGTGTGCTCTTGCATAGGTATTTTTAATCATCGAAATTTAATGAAATCACTAAGAATGTTAACAGGATAACCAGTTAAATTTAAGAGCATGATCATTATTTCTGGTTTTCATATGAAAAGGGGGCATGTTCATCAACTAAGAAGTTTATTAGTCAAACGCTAGTGAAAACATATTTATTTGGTTCTTACTGATGCTGATTCATTTATGAAATATTGATGAATCCTGAATAACTGTTAGGTAATCGTTACAAATTTAAAGGTGCTGAAATAATCACCAGGATTAAAAGAATTGGTAACAAATTTTCTTATTTGTCCCATCGATAATTTTCAAGGAACAAACGCGTTTAAGCTTTACAGTGCTGGTAAGATTGTGCAAGGCTTATTTTCATTTGCAGCATACCAAAACAAGCAGTGTTCACATTGTTTTCAGAGCCAAATGCGTGAAAAAACGGAAAATAAGTTTGTAGGAGACGAATTCTTATAGATCTTTTAAATGGTTCATCTGCATATGATGCACGTTGCGCTGTCCTGGTAGCATTGCTCAGTTTATATGCCCTTGTTTCAAAGAACCTCTGGATTGGCATCGTCACAAGGTTTATCTACTTTTTCTTTGAATTTCTCCTCACTTTTGGCGAGCAACGATTGTTTGTGTCAGAGGTTTTTAACTCAACACAGCAGAAAGGTACCACTTAAAGTGGTGCCTTAATCAGAAATTAGAATGGGGATCTGTGCTGGAAGTTGAAAAGAAACTTCACCATTTCCCCAAAACAATCCTGATGAATACCAAAAATAATTAGTCAATACTATTGCCGCATTTTGATGCTGAAACATACTGTGAAACAAATAAATATGCCCCGATCTCAGCGTTTAATCTGAAAATCTCTTTTTAGCCCAATTGTTTAGGTACTTATCATCCTTCAAAACTTTTTCTGAAAATTGATTCAATGATTAGTTTGAAATTTTCAGTGTTAAAAACCAACAGGCGTGCTTATCAAGGGACTAACTTTTTAAATTCTCTCTCCGAGTTTTATTCCCTTGATGGAAGCCTCAAGTATCTAAAATTCATTGTGCATCTTACCCTAGCTTTACCACTGTTTCGCTGTTGATTAAATGAATCACAGTCGTTTGTTTGTGAACTGTCAAAATCACACTAGAGTTAGGAGCAGCTGTATCAATACGTATACTCTGTATGTACAGATAAGGAAAGTGAGACAGTCTATTTACCAATTACTCTCATGCTAATATTATTTACTGCGTAAAATGTCCAACCTCCACCTAGCTCAATAATATTATGAAATAGACTCTTAGCTTTTTTTTCAAACTGCTACATCACCTATTTTTTCTTTTTTTTTTCCTATATTTTTTCATACTCCTTCTTTTATTTGTGCACAGCCATATTTAATGAATTTTGTTTTATAACGCAATAGTTCAATTTTTGATAATGAATGATCAGGCTCAATCAGACAGGTTCTTTTCCTTTCTTTAAGTATGAGTAAGATGTAGTATTATTTAATTCTTAGAAATCAAAAATTTGTTTCTTTAGAATGTTGGTAGGAAGAAACGAGACAACAGCAATGTATTCCCATCAGTGCAGCAATTTCTAATTCTAAATGAAAAAATTAAATTATACCAAATATCATTCCATGCCAGCCCACTTCCCAGCTTCTTTCAAAATCATTCATGTCTTTTTAACTTTTGGAAGGAATGTGCCATACATTTGTTTTACCAATTATTCCATGAGTCTTTATGAGACACTGGCGGTGGAAAATTAATGAGGAATTGCAAAGTTGAAAAATATTGTAACCTTCTATTCGCTCTACCAAGGGATACAGTTGAGTGTGGTGAGAGCTAGAAATTGGACAATACTAAACTAACTGAATGACTGGATCTTGTCCATTGACGTATATGTAAGACAATCGATATCCACCCAGACGAGCTGCCTCAACAAGAATCGATCGTTCGAAATCGATCTAAATAAGGGAATAACAGCGTTGCTAACTTGCGGAAATGACCGCTGAAATCTGGCGATTCGTGCCATGTGCTCTTTCGTTGAATCACCAGGCAGATTTAACAAATTTATATCACGGTGGAGGGGTGCAGAAAGTTCCTTGGAGTAACAATTAATCGAGATCTCCATCTCAATACCGCTGTATTTTCGGCACATTCCTCATTCTACAACATCAAGGTCAGAAGTTCCCATTAGCCCCGAGAATTTGAGAAATCAGTTTGCTTCTCTGTTGTAGCTCATTTCTTGTCGAGGAAAACAATTTTCATCGAAAAATTTCTCACCCCAAAACAAGAGCTGCTATATAAATTGCTTGACAATTTGCATCTTATTTCAAGTTTAAAAAAAAATGAAAAAATTCCAGGTCGTGCTGTTCAGTGTGTTGAGAAGAAAGACATGTTTTGTAATACATGCACTAATGAGTCATGTATTGATTGTTAAAGCCATCAGTTTCTTCAGAAAAATCTGGAAAATTGATTTTTGAAATCTTCGACGTATCAATTTTTCCTTGTTTTCGAGACATTTTCGGTAAAAAATGAAAGTCGTTTTATTTTTCCTACGGGCCCCAGCAAGTGGGCATCAGGCGGATTGGCCAATCAGAGACGACTCGTAAGGGGGGGGGGGTTCTCTTAGCTCACCCCACGCGCGAGGGGGAGCCCGATGTCCTAAGCTTCGTGTGAACTGTGAAGAGAGGAATAAATCTTAACCAGTAATTAAAATCCTAAGTTAATCTTATGATGGACCCTTGTGGATGAAATGGCTTACAATTTTCTGACATTTGCAGTGAAATGAATGCATTCCCCCCCCCCCTCTTTTGTTCTTTTTTTTTCGTTTTTATTCTTATGCGTGCGGTTTGTCGATGTGAAAAATCGCTGAAATTTGATAATATTGCCCCGAGTATATATTATTGCAGCCGGTAAAGTTAAGGACTTTGTTATAGACACCGTGTGTTTGACTGATAATTGGCAATTTGAAGCACGCAGCGCATGAATTTCGGAAATTTACGGAACTGTTTTACGTACGTGAAATTTTACGATTTTAAGTTTTTCGTTATTTCACGTCTCTGCTAGGATAGAAATATTGCGCGACGCACGAAATTCGCAATCAAATCTGCTGATAACGAGCACGAGTCACCGGGTCGGCCCCCTCTTTCAAACTGCTGAGGCATAAAAATTCCGTTTAACAGTCATTAGTCCAGTCATTTTCCGCAAATAATGGCCTCTACATGGTTTTTTGAGCGTATCCTCCCCGTTTTTTGCTATAGAATGAAAGTAGGGGTACCTATAACTATAGGTAGGTTTATATTAAAAAGAGAGAGAAAAGAATATGGTATTCTCCCTGCTAGTCAAAAAAGAGATAAAAAACATTGACCTAAATTAATTCTGGGGCCTTCGGTTTTTATTTTATTTATTTATTTATTTTTTTGTAGAATAATGATGGGTGGATTTTGTACAAGAAAAATTTCAGGCCGGGCTGGAGAGATAATCAAAATTTTATTTCCCTTCATGGATGACCTTTCCTTTCCGCGGGACGTTTCATGGAGTTTGTCCCAAGTTCGAATCGCAAGGATGAAACTTCTGGGCTTCTTCTCAAACAAAGCATCAAAATGTTTTCTCCTTCTCTCTGAGTCACTCTCAGAACCCCAAAAGGACTGCCTGGTACTGTGATAAAAGAATTCAAGGTCTATGTATCGGACAAATCGACAGATAAGGAACATTCACTGAGTTATCAGCCAAAAACCGGGAGAAAAATTGGATTGCACTTTGCAAAAAGGAACCAGGGGCATTGCAATGTTGCTAAGATTGAGCAACTTCTTTTGTCTTGGAAGAAAAACCTGATTTTCTATTAACAGTCTCTATTTTACTCGCTAAAAACTGTGAATTTCATATTTTTTCATGGTTTCAGTAATTTCATTGCAAATGATGAAAATGCACAATCTTAGCATCATTATAATTCTTCTGGTTCCTTTTTGCAAAATGCAATCGAATTATTAATTTTGATGTAGTGGGCTCCGGGGAGCAGGGCGGTGACAAATATATCGCGACTGAACATATCGCAATTTCAAGCTTGAAAGGGAGAAAAACGTCTAAGTATGTTCATTGGTGACGTTATCAAATTGAGAGGGGCAACGTACGATTACTGGAAAGTCAGACTTTTCACAACCCTCAGCTGCCGTGAATCAATGCGGAGAAAAAATGCGGGGCTACGCCCTCCAATCATTGTATATGTATTGTTGTTTCAGTGTCTCAGCACGCATTTCTGCTTAATTTGCAATATTTTATTTATCTCTGTACTTATGTACTTATTTACTTCGGTATCAAACGAATTGATACTAGCCTGAAATAAAACAGGAGATTCTGACGACCTGTACTCGCAGAATCTCAAACGTCACATCAGCACGAGCTCTGTGTTTGCATGACATTTTTGGGCTCGAAGAGCTTTACACGGAGTTTTTTCCAGGAAAAATTATCGGATTGTGTCCGGAAGCAAGGCATTGATATGACTAAATGGCTCCATTTTAGTTTTTTGTGTTCATTTGTTCATTTTGTGCGTGACGCAAACTTAGATACTGCCAAGCTAAGGACAATTATCTTGCACTGAAGATTCCAAGCTAAGGACAATTATCTTGTACTGAAGATTAAAACACAACGCGAATCAACGCAGACGAACACATGAGATTTTTTTTTTTTTTTTTTTTTTATCA
>NW_017547115.1:2974120-3009945 GCF_001854935.1 Bemisia tabaci
CCCCCCCCCCCGACCCCTCTTACGCCCCCTTCCCCCGTTTGAGGTGTCTGGATCCACCTTTGAGCAAACGCACTTATAATATTCACGAATACATACGCTTGATTCGTGGATTGGTAAACCTGCTTTGGCAACGTGTTTTTCAGCATACGATATTTTATGAGATTTCTTGAATTATTTCCCAGTTTTTATTTTCTAAGAAAAAAAGGCTCCCTAAAAATATGCCTTATCTCGTAATTTGCGGATCGTAGTAAACTGCAAACGTGAAGTAGTTCTCGAAATGTGAGGAAAAATCATTACCTCGAAAAAGATGTTTTGAAAATTGAAAGGTGTCGGAGAGTTAGGCAAATCGCACCTTTTGCCGCAGTGGCACGCCGAATTGTGCGGAACGGTCGATCTTAAGAAACTTTTTATTTTACTATTCTGAATAAGTAAGCACTGCAAAATTTATTAGGGATAGGAAAAATCGGAAAATGCAGGAAGAGTCAGGGCAAGATCGCAGAAACAACCAAGTTTCCACGTTTTTACGCGCCCGCCCAAAATTTCCGGTCAATTTTAAAGTTGTAGCCTTGACTGCCCGCCATAAGAAGAATCCTGTAACTTCAATAAGAATTCCATGAAAATTAGCGAGTTTTCCCCCAGCCCAGCGAAGTGCATGTGCAGTCGGTTGATAAACACGTTTACTCGGTAGTTAAATGATTTTACAGTCGTTCGGAGTGAGTGACGCAGAAAGGAACCAACCTACGCTGGTATTCGCTCCGAAAAAAGAGGTTTATCTTTAAGCGGATTCCGACGTGGAGAAGCAGTCGTGAAGTAGCTGCTTGTAAAAAAAGAAGAAAATAAATTAATGGAGAGAATGTTTACAATGCAATCTCAAAGACAAACAAGTGCACAAAATGAGGTGGAAATGTATAGGGGACTGAAATTCAATTATTGTTTTTTACGTAAGCATGCGTCTCTCCTTCGTCTGGAATTTTTGCTGCTCTATTTTCCGATGGATTTGTATCTCCAGTAGAAATTATAATCTGTAATTGCTGCAGTTTATTTCTTTAGGTTTCACTGATAACCGCTCGTCGCCCCCCCCCCCCCCCCCCTTCAATTTTCCAAAAGGCTAATAAAAAACAAAAGCAAGTATCTCAATAAGAAGATAGTTGCAAAAGTCTTGCGATTCCGGTTAAGCCATGGTAATCCAGGAGTGGCTTATTTCTCAAAAATTCATTTGAAAATCGCCAGGGAATTTTCCCGCGGAACCTGCTTGAAAGTCTCTCTTCCGGCTGAAAAATCCTCATATTTTCTTTCCATACCCCTGGATTGCGCATGTTACTATCATGTGTAAATTTTGTCTTTAAGCTCTCGTATTTGGAATTTTTCAAAGTTCATGAGACTTCAATCTAAAAGTCTCTTTGTGAATAGCATTTTCCCAAGAAACCATGGCCAAAAACCATTGAAACCTCAAGCGAAAAGTCATAGAATTTTGTAATCTAGGAGAACTTGTCACCCTGAAGTGTGACCTTGATGGTGTAAGTTTTTTGACTCGGAGTGTTGCTGTCAAAATTGGGCCAGGTTACATCGATGTAGAGTCTGCCTCTCCCTGAAATGTCAGGAAATGGTCTTCGTGGTCAAGAATTTTGGGGTAACAATTCAGGGAATTTGGACATACGTTTACCTACCCGGGATTTTTTTTTTCGTAAAACCGGAGTAAATCAGGAAAATTCCGAAAATAGTGTAGACAAGACGAAAAACTTACAATTTTTCTTTACTAGCCAATGCTGAAAAAATTAAGATATTTTCAAAGTCGTATACATGAGCAAGGCCAAGATGCGCCGGCGCCGCATTCAAACAAAAAGCTTTTGCCGCAGTTTCGGACCTCGCTTACGTAATAAAGTGTTCTTCCGCGAGATTGAAAGTTAAGACACAGGTGTGCTACAAACAGAACTAATCGGTGCGTCGACTATTTCCTCAGCCAACTTGTCGCGATGTCATGACGCCCTCAGTCGAGTAGCTGGACCTCATCGGCCCCACCCTCTCGTCCTATGCCTACGAGTCTCTGTGGCTGAAGACAAGGAAAAAAAATTGCAAAATAGAACGGAAAAAAGACACTCTCAGCCTATCGCTGACTAAGCCGACAAATTGGCTGCAGGAGTCACGTTAATTCCTTCGATTCTGCCGTGCTCTCTACTGAGGAAAAACGCCGTATCATCATTCGAACCTTGTCAAATTTCTCTTTTAAAAGAACATTATTTTTTATGGAATATATATGAATATTTTTCCTTGAAACTTACGCACTCAGTAATAATAATATACTTTATTTTTTTCTCTCCATCCGCTCCAACAAAAGAATGCAACTAAAGTAAAAACAAGGTAAAATTCATAAATACATAAACTAAAAGAATAGATATAAAAATAGTATAGTAAAAACGAGAAAGAAAGTAGTAGAAAGAAAGAAAGAAAGAAAGAAAGAAAGAAAGAAAGAAAGAAAGAAGAAAAAAATTGGAGGGATGGGTTTTGCCCACTAATTGTAAGCCTGAGCTCGTGTCGGTAAAAACGCGATCTGCTTTTGTCTTTCTTTAATTAAAGTAAAAAAATATAAAAAAAATAACAAAGATAATATATTTTTTCAGCTGATTTAATTAAATTAAATTTTGCTTATTTTTTTTTTTTTTACTTTCCCTTTTCCCTCTCAATCCAGTAACACCCTCTCTTTCTCTCACTCTCTCTCATTATTTTCCCTCCTCTTTTTAAAAGATAGAATCGTGGAGGAAATTCTGTAAGAAAATCAAATGAAAATATTGATTATTTCCCCCGGAAAATTAAAGTTAACTGGAAGAAATTTGGCAACGTTTAAATGCTCATACGTTGTTTTCCGTTAATACGGCAGCGTAGATCCCCACCGGTTGGCGCCAGAGAAGGCGTGTGCGTCAGGACTTCTTTCTCAGCCTCTCTTTATCATATGCATTTTTTTTAAAGCTAGTCGGCTGAATCTGAGGTTGAGGGTGTTGAAGTTCGAAACGTTCACATGCCAACGAGTCTTGAAGTCACTTTGAATGTTGACGTTTCAGGGCTCATGAAAAAAATAAGTATACATCAGGTTTTCGCCTGTTCAAACGCTGAGTTCTTTTTCCGGCGAGATCGCAGAGAAAATTTTTGAAGAAGTCGAGATATTCAACAGTGAATAATTCTCATTGAGAATTTTAAAATGGAGATGGGTCTCGTAGTTCTGCGTGTCACGAAATCGTGTTTTAATGGTTGAATCGCACACATTACGCAAGCATCGAAAGAAATGATTCGCGGGGATTATTGCACTGGAGAAAAAACACATTTGATCTAGAGTCCAGACTATTAAAAACATCGACAAGAAAAAATACTCTTGATTCAATCGGATTTAAGCTTAAATCAAGAACCAAGTCTCTTAATTTGAGCGGATTTCCTTTTGATTCAAGCAAAAATCTGATTGAATCAAGAGAATTTTTTCTTGTCAATGTTTTCAAGAGTCTGGATTCTAGATCCAATGTGTTTTTTTTCCAGTGTGAGAGTCACTGTGAAAATTTCTTGTTGGGCAAAATTGCTAGTAAGGTATATCTAACTTTATCATCAAACTTGCTATAAGATTCTTGTGAGTTACACACTTTTTCCCATGGAGTCTTTTTTTTTTTGTGAAAAACGTCTCTTTTTTTGTAGTGAGCCTCGCTCTGTCCCGAGTTAAAGTGCATATTAACTCGTCCAATAGGTATCGCCTCTTGTAAAAAATGTTCGATGACATCATTAATCGTTTGAGCACTCACTGTGCATTATTCCGCATCGGCCTCACCCGTCATGCAGGTGTAGCAACCGAAATAAATATTCGTCGATTTTGATCTTGTTTTTTCCAAAGTATGTTCCCGTTAATATTGGATGTTACAACTTTACGTTTGGACAGCTGTTGTTACTGTTTGTGCGTACGATTTTAATTAGGCTAGCAAAGAAAAATAAAATCAGTGCAAACGTCAAGCTTGTATCGACCTTCAAAAAAATTGTGATTGGTGTCACCCACCGCCGTAGTGCTTACCACGATGTGTTCCACATTGATTCATCATCCAGTGGTGCACTCATCTAAATCGATTTTTACACGCACATCACTAATGAAACCAAGGTGAACGGAAGCATGACGTATGGTATAGTGAGGGATGACATCAGGTAACCTGTTTTTCGAAGTTCGATTTCTTCGTTTATATCGGACGAAGAAGTTTGGTGTTTTTCAAGATCTTATTGTGTGTTTTTTTTTTTTTTGCTAATCCATGATCTGCCTATAATAAGAAAAATAGATAGGAAAAAATACTCTTGAAACTTAGCGCGTCAAAATGATGGACCATTCATCAAATGCACATATCGCAGACCGATGTCGTTTTCAATTCTTTAATCAGATGCATCAAACCAGAATCAGCCTTTTTGCATTTCACGTCGCTGAACTGCCCCTCATGTTTCATTTTTTTTACCAGAGAACTAAGCAACATACCGCACTTCGAAATTTTCTCTGAATTTTGCTCCGATTGTGAAGAGTATCCTTATAAAAATCTAAGTGAGTTTATAGTTTCTTGTCGAAAAAACAATAACATGAGATGAAAACAGGCGACGTTTAATGCAGTGGCAATTCTTGCAAGTTGGCAACACTGTTCTTCCTCATTTAAATGTATGTAAAACGATCGATTCCTTACCTCACCTAAAATCGATATTTATAATGGATTTAAGTGGTGATCTTATGTAGTTAGGCTGATTCTGGTCGAGTCCATGCAATCTTGAGATCAATTTTACTAATAAGGATCAAAAACAGAGGCGTGACGTGCTTTGCGATGTATCGATTGATCTGCCATTTGAACCCATGGAAAATGATCGATAAACAGGGTGTTCGCAACGACCATCTTAAAAATCGATTCTTTACCATGACTTCAAATGGGGAAAAAGCGATCAAAAAGTGAAATGCAGCCGACGCGCGACCCATGCGAGTTGCAGCCATGCATCATGGAGTGCGCACGGTTAATCAGCGACAAGAATGCCGTAGACTCACAACCAGTGCCCACGGTGTCAACGCTTTATTTATGTATAAATAATAACGACCTATGAAGGTCTCGCGGTCAGCGGGTAATTATCACTCAAAAATTAGTCCGCCGCCCGAGTTTCTCAATTCCTACGCGTTGTGACTGACAACGCTCCAATGACATTTCAACGATCAGACATTTTAATAAAAGCGCGGTGGTTTAACTCTGATGACGCGTATCTCAAATTGCGACGTTCAACATTTTTTCTTGTATTTTATTTTTAAAATATAAGTAATTCGTTACTATTTTGTTTTTAATGTTTCTGTGAGTTTTCTTCAGCCTGTCTGAATTATTCCCGGAAGACTTCGAGTGATATAGGGTTGCCGGTAATCTGGAAAATCGGGGAAGTCAGGGAATTTAAGGCGACCGGGAAAAGTCAGGGAATTCAAAGGAAAAGTCATGGAATTTACCAAGACGCGTTTAGCAGAAATGATCGTAATCGGATCGCGTTTAGTAGAAAGGAACCAAGCTACATCAGCTATTGCCAAATTTAACTGGGCAGTATAGTTTTTTACATGAAAACGGTCGTGCAAATTTCAGTGGATTTTCTCCCTAGTACGAAGCAAATTCCTTGAAATTTTCAAAGGAATCCACACAAACGTTCTCCCGTAAAATTTTAAATTGCCCAGTTAAATTTGGCAATAGCTGATGTGGCTTGGTTCCTTTCTGCTAAACGCGGTCCAATTGTCAGAGGAAACTATCAAAGTGGAAGTTTTACTCAAATGTTAGGGAAAGTTAGGGAATCAAAAAATTTTGGGGTCCGGGAAAAGCAAAAATAGTTAGGAAAAGTCAGGTTATTTGAAGATGAAGACATTATGGCAACCCTGCTTTTCTATTTGCGAGTTCTCCGAAAAAAAAGAAAACGAAATGTGAACGAAGATTTTGTAACGCTGTTATTGTAATACGTGTCTTCAGGATTTAGGTATCGTTTAAAAAGCAAGTATACTCAAAGTATCAATTGCAAATAATAGACAGTTACGTGCATTAATTGACTACAGTTGAAAATCTTTTTCTGGAGCTTAGGTCGGCAGACGCCATTCAATTTTTCTTCTTTAAACCGGTTTTTCTCTAAATTTCAAATATGTCACTTCACAGCGCCAAGATGACCCTCCTCGACGCTTTTATCGTCCTTCTTCTATTTAATTGACGTTTTTGTTTTGTTTTTTCTTTTTCAGGTAAGAGCCACTGATTGTGAGTCGAAGATTCGTAAAAATTGTTCGTGAGTACCGTGACGCTTTTCTTTGTATCTCCCTCTCAGTTAATTTTGGCCGGCGAACTAGATTCTAAAGGCGATACCTTTGTTAGTATCATTCGTAGGAATCCGGTGTTTGAACATTTTTTCTTTTTCTAGTCGTCACGCTACGAACTTCTGCACGAAATTGTGTGACATTCAAGGGGTCCTTGCCATGACACCTCAAGTGCACGTTTTTTTCCCCTAAGAGGAACCACGTGGAAATGAACTTAAGTCGAAGGGGCTGTGAAGCACCCATATCTCGTGCACACGGTGCCTTTTGATTTAGTTAATTTGCATATCGATGGCTGAGGTGCAATACCGCTTATCTGCAAACTGACGATTTTACAGGACGAAGAAAAAACTTAGTAATTTTGGTCATTTTTAGGTAAAGTTTGCAATTTTTTTTATACATTTCAGCAGCGCTCCCTTGCAACTTTTAAAAAGACTATATAAACACGAGCTTGCGGGTTTTATAATGTAGAGTGCAGCTATGTCATCAATTCATTTTCGCCAACATTGTCAGCCGAGCGGTCTTGTTTCTTAGCCCTCGATATAGTGTCTCATAGCGCAAATTGAATTATTATTTCTTTATTATGCTCTTTTTTTTACAAATTAACAAAATGATTTAGGAATTTTTATAATAAGTTGTGCACAACGAAAACGAAAAAAAAGAAAGAAATAGATAAATAGATAGATAAATAAAGACAGAAAGAAAGAAAGTAGTAGTAGTAGTAAGTTAAGTTTATTTTAAAGCGGTGCTTGAGCATCCAAGGCCATTTACACCTCTGTGTGTTTACATGGAAAGGTTACATCAGTGAAAATACGAAAGTGTTGAGGGGGAAGGTTAAATAAGAAAGAAAGAAAGAAAGAAAGAAAGTAGTAGTAGTAGTAGTAGTAGTAGTAGTAGTAGTAGTAGTAGTAGTAGTAGTAGTAGTAATAGTAGTAGTAGTAGTAGTAGTAGTAGTAAGATAAGTTTATTTTAAAGGCCTGCTTTAGCATCTAAGGCCATTTATACCTCTGTGTGTTTACATGGAAATCAAGGTTACATCAGTGAAAATACAAAAGGGTTGAGGGGGAAGGTTAAATTTTAAGAGGAAAGAAAGAAGGAAGGAAGGAAGGGGGAAAAAACTTCCTCAACCCCTTCCCATCCCCCATTTACCCTTTCACCTTCCATATAAATCCAAGTTTGCGCGTCACCTCGAAGCGAAGTTCGCAATGACAACATGAAAGTCTCTTGACCCCACCTTAGTGGTCGCTCATTCGCGGTGTCAATCTGGTGGCGCCTGCTTTCCCCCGGGACAATGGCGGGAGGAGGGTGTCTTCGAAAGTTCGTCCGCCGGCAACGTGGCAATCGCGTTCGTCTCCCCGTGTTGATAAGCACCGTGCCAATTTATCCACACCCCCTCCCCACCACCATCTCTGCGGGCCAAAATCGTAGCGCCTCCATTGCCAATTTTCACGCTTCCCCAGACGTGTTAAAATTCAGGGACCCGTCGACTTTGGAACGCATTTCTGGTTTTTTAAGCCCCCAATTAGCTGTTCCAAAAACGCTGCTCCAGAAGAAAGCTATTCAAAATTATTTGAAATTTCCCCAATCGGGGCTCAAAATTGTTTATTTATTATTTATTTATTTTTTTTAAATTTTATTTATTTTTTTATTGTTATTCCAAAATTGTTGGATAGGAATGAATAACATTACGGCCTCTGTCGGCACAAAAATGATCTCAACCTCTC
Organism: Bemisia tabaci; assembly: GCF_001854935.1. Taxonomy (NCBI): domain Eukaryota; kingdom Metazoa; phylum Arthropoda; class Insecta; order Hemiptera; family Aleyrodidae; genus Bemisia; species Bemisia tabaci. Next base: position 2,982,158 of record NW_017547115.1, read on the forward strand.
GCGCCTTTTACCAAATGATCTGACGTTTTTACCCAACCTCACAAAAATTACCCCCCCCCCCCGCAGAATTTGCGTCTGTGACCCGCATTTCCAACACTGGAGAGAAGTCTCTTGGACCCGGAGTCCAGACTCATAAAAAAATACTCTTGATTCAATCGGATTTTTGGGTGAATCCTAAAAAAATCCATCTATATGTAAATTCTGAGGCTTGGCTCTTGATCAAGTTAAAATCCGATTGAATCAAAGGAAAGTAGTTTTCCTGGTCAAATCCTTTTAGAGGTTGGACACCAGATCCAAGAGACTTTTTCCAGTGAATTCTTGCAGGCTGTCATTTTTTTGAAATATTTTCAATAATAAACTTTCGTTTTTTTCCAACCCTGTCGCGATTCGATGCGGGTTTTCATATTTTATTTGTTTTGGACTCGAGCGCGGCATCAGGGTCCATGCGTCGTCTCTGTTGTCTTCGTCATAGTTTAGCACATGTCGCACTCGGTTGACAGCTCTACAACAACGCAGCCATTTTTTAGTGTATTTGTTTACTTTTGCACGTCACAGACGAGTTCGACAAAATCCCTCCGCTCTCATCTTTCATTTCAATTACAAATCAAAACCTTTGAGTAGATCGCGTTGAAAATATTATCAATTAATCAAGTACGTTAGTCCGACTTTTGAAAAAATAATAATTCGGTAGTGATTTTGTAATTATACTCATCTTGTAAGTGCTTTTAGAATCCTCCGATGCAGGAAGGGTCGTAAGTAACATTATTTTTTGTTTGAAAGAAAGCTGATTTAAAGTTTTATCTTTAAAGAAAAAAAGTGTGCTTTGGGTTTTTAGGCTCATGTAAAGTTCAGATACATGTTACGAAGATGAAAAATTGAGTCATCTTTCCCTTCAGCGTTCGAAAGATTTTTCAATGTTGTCCATTGCAGGTCGTGTTTAATTTCTCATGTGCACGTAAATAGGAAGTCTAACGTCTATCCCCTCCCCCCCCCCATACTAATTTTTAATTATCATTCGGTCCTTTTTTATTTTATTTTGTAGACAGCCACCGTCAAAACTCTTTTGCGTAACGCTCGCAACGCAGAATCAGGGACCTTCCCCGCCCCTCCCCTCGCCATAACGCATTGCAAAGTACTTTAATTGCATTATTAATGTATCGTGTTTATGGTGTACCTAAAATAATAGCACCATAAGTTGATCGCGTCGTCTGAAAATTTTCGCCGTCTTACTTCATTTTTCCCGAAGAATTTTCTGAAATAAATTTTGCCTTAAGTTCTCAGGGAATATTTTTGGTTAGAGGAACCCAAAACTTCACATATTAAAGAGGGGTTTCTCTTCTCAGAGTAGAATGAAGTTGAACAGAAAAAATTGCATTCAGGTCGCAAACTTTGATTCAGGTTTCATCAGCGATATGTATATTTCCTACTATATCTTATCATATTACTGGCGAAATGGAATAGTAAATTAGTTGTGAGGGAAAGTTTGGATCAAGGCAAACGAAAATTCAAGAGTCTCCAGTTTTACCATGAAAATTAGCCTTTCGCATCGTGGTTTATTCTACGGAAAAATGTGAAAATTTCCCATAAATTTGGCTGCAGCCGGGAGTTGGGACTCGAGACGCCTCCCATGGTCCCATGGCCTAAATTTGGTGTCAGTGCGTCCACCGCACCTGTGCAGTGACCGCGTTGTTGTGTTTTTATTTACGCTTCGAGTTTCGTCGGGGTTTTTGTTTGGGCTTCCTAGCGCCCCCTCACGTTCCTCTGCCCTCCCTGCGAAGCACCCCCCGCAACCCAGACTTATCCGGTAAAGTGCAAGTCCTCTTCCTGTGCATTCAATGACATGATTCTGTGCATTTAATCGAAGCGCTGGGTGTAGAAAGGCAGGGTGTCTACAAGTCCAGGAATAGTACTGATTTTTTAAAGACGGTTCGGAAGTACTGTTTTTTTTTTCAGGACGGTCTGGAAGTACTGAAAAAGTGCAGAAATTCCTCAAGAAGGTCTTGAATTTTTTTCATTTTTCGTCATTTTTGTCGCAATTGGGGCGAAAAATTGAATTTTTTTAAATTTTTCGAATTTCGTCAGATAGAGGTACTGAGAAAGTACTGAATTTTTCCGTTGAAAATTATTGAGTTTCTTGGGAATGTGCTGACAAAGTACCGTAAAGGCACTGATTTTTTGCCAGCCTGTTTTAGTAGACACCCTGAGGAAGGGCACTTCCTGGTTGCGATGTCTCAAAATTTCCGCTTACGTATGTCATCCATATTATGATCAAACCAAAAGTATGTTATTCGTTTTAATCTTTGCGTAATGTACTTTATGATTTGGCAATGCTGAAACCGAGAAATTTCAGAAAATTCACGCAATAGGTTTCTCTCTAAAACATAAATTAGCAGTGAGGATTTTGATACACCGCAACCAAGGAATGCTCTTTCTGGACCCAACGCCACAATTAGATGATGCTGGCATTCGTCGTTCGTCAGACGAAAGAACGTAACGTAACTCCATATTAAGGCTTTAAAATTGACGCAAACTATTCAATTTACTGCGAGAGCGTGATAGTGTAGTTTTTCTAAAAAAACATCTCCAATTTTTGGATGTGATCAAAAAGAAAATCAGAGACATTTTCAGATAGAAATTCCTAAGTAAGTATTTTAGTATAAACAAAATCTACGGATGAACACTTAGCAACGGTGATGTTTAGTCATACGTTCTTTTGTCTGGAAAGAGAAATAGGGTCCGTCCGAAATCTTGTACTGGCCACTAAATTTCCTAGGGATCATGCAGAATCAGGGATTTAGAAACCATCGATATTTTTTTCCGTACAGTGTCGGAAAACTAGAAGACGAGTTCCTGGCACCATTGTTCGAGCAGTTCACTAGGATTTTGACACGAAAAATGGTCGTAAAGTGTCGAATCGAACCGGAACTATGAAGTTTGAATTCAGAAGTTCAAAATACTTCGTTCTAAAAATAAAGCTGCATTTTCAATGTTAACTTGATGAGCTAGAGGCTGAAATTTTTTTGAAACGAAGTGCACTTTTGCGCCTTCTGTTGTTATAAAGCTAAACCGCTTGCAGCCATTATACTACGATCGAAAAATTGCATCGATGCAACAAAGTCCCTTTCCCGTGGCCGGTCATTCAGTGGCGAGGCGTGAATGATCGATTATCGATATTTCCGCATTTGAAGCTGTGATAAAGAATCGATTATCAAGGTATTCGTCGCGAACACCCTGTTCATCGATCGTTTTCAAAAGGTTTACATAGCATATCAATCGATATATCGCTAAGTATACGCCACGCCACTATTATATCTCTAAGCGAAAGTCACCGGTTTTTCGGAAGCGTAATCATTATCATGGCTTGGTCAGTAGTCTCTTGTGCTCGGTTAAACTCTACGATGCGCTATCTGAATCTTCAATTTTTTTAATGAACAACCAAATAATAATTCTCACTTAACTTATACGGTACTTTCACCGAAAATAAGTTTTACCTTTTGTAGAAAAAGCTAAGGTTAGTTCGGAAAATTTGAACTTTAACTAAACTTGCATGATCTTCAGGATTCTAGAAATGCATTGTGAAAATGATTTCGTATATTAGTCGTAACGTTACTACAAGCATTTTCCGTCCTACCGGATCAGGTCCAATCAAAAACAAAAGTTTAACCTCATAATAAACTGGAGATACGTCGTTTTTCTTTGAGGTTCCATTAGCAGCGTCTATATACAATGTTCAGTTGTGCTGTTGATCTACACCCCTCCCCCTTCCCCCGACCGCGAAAATGCTATTTTTAAACATGACACATGATTCGGCTGACAATTGTCTAATCTTACGTGTAGTCACCTCTCTGAACGATAAACTCTTCGCACCAATCAATGTTATCAGATTTTTTGAATGTCTCTCAGGATGTGAAATTGACATCAGTACGGAGGGCTAGTTCAAATATTCGGCTTGGGAAAAAAAAGGGGGGGGGCGAACGGAACTTTTGAATGTTTAAAGGAATTGAAGGTACAGAAACGTAATTTTAACCTTCATCTCTAGTAATTTTTACGAGTTTTCGGTGATCTTTGCCAAGCACATGCGCGGTTCGCGGTGATGTCGGATTTCATCATCTGCAGGATTTCACATTGGCAATTTCATTAAGTAATATGAATGTCATCGACTGTAACCTCCTTGCTAGGAGATAACTGTCGTGCTACGGAAGAACACCATGTATGAATGAGCCTTTGGACGTCACTTGATTTATGCTTTGATGAGATACGAACGGAAAATTTGTGATTATTTATTTTTCATGGAATTTTATTTGTCAGTGACTCTGAAGTATCCTAAAAATGCCTAGAAAAGTAAACTCAATTTTCTTCAAAAATAAATGTTTAATCAAGGGCAATTTGGCAACATTCGAATATTCATATTCACATCAGAGGTTGCTAGCATATTAGACTCTCACCAATAAGATCCAGGTTCGATCTTAGCTTTTCGTGCCTGTTCATCAACAAAGTTGCAAATTTTCAACCCAAAGATCTGGTAAATGTAACCCCAAAAATTTGGTTAATACCCAAACATAATAACCGCACGTTTAGGTTACTTAGTTCTACTTCCCAAATTAACACAAAATATTGGTTACTTTTTTATCCTGGGCGCTCATCCGTTATATAGCACTTGGAATGGATTCACCATTGATTCTCTCTGAACGTCCTGCATACCGCACTTAAGAGGAGACCTCCTGTTTCTGACTATCCTTGGTTTATTTTTGACGAATTTTGTCCAAACATACGATCGAAGGTCCAGCGCCCGTTTCCGAAAAATTATGTCAGAGCCGCTGGCAAGAGAAAGCTCGTTCTCGTGTCTTCGTTCATCAGTCCTATTTTTTTGCCCGTTTGGTGGATTACGTCAAAGCTATCGATTAAAGCCAATCGGCCTCTCTTTTTCAAACTTTATTTTTTATATTATGATAATTTTATTATCTCTCCCTCTCTCTTTCTCTCTCTCTCCCGCCCCCGTCTCTTTCCTCCCCCCATCACCTACTTCCAATTCCCTTGCTCTCCCTCATCTCTGTGTCGAGTGGACCGATCAGTCCACAACTTCAAAAACGGTCCTGCCCTTGTTTTCTGAGCCACTATCACTATCAGCGACCTCTACATCAAAGAGACAGGTGCAGCCCGGAGTAGAGTGTGCCGTCAAAGAAAGGAGAGGAAAAAATACCAAAGTTGGTTCAACATGCACCGAATCGCCACCGTCATTGACGTCATCCTCCGCGATATTGCATACCATTACCATGGTTTTTTTTCGCCTTGGGTCGATCAATCAATAATTTGCTGGTTTGTGCGACTTACAATTAGTTGTGGTTGCTCCGCGTTCAGTCTCAGTAAAGTCAAAGAGGAAGTAACCTTTGATGCGCCAGCATCGGTCAAGAATTCTAAACCCCATGCCTTAGCTGCAATGTAAAACATAAGGAGCTTTTCCAGGGAAAGGCTGTTCACTGGAAAAGAGTCTTTCGGGCTCAGAGTCCAGACTCTTGAAAAATTTGACAAGAAAAAATTCTCATGACAGGGTTGCCACAGTCAGGGGAACCCGGGAAATATCAGGGAATTTTAAGAAGTCAAGGAAATTGACGAAAGTGTCTGGGAAAAATCGTCATGTCAACTTCATTTGCTTTCTAGACTAGGTTTGACGTTTCAAACAATAGATTTTGCGTGAAACCTATTTGAAGTTATGTTTTTTTAACCATCCGGCATACCCTCAATTGTCAAGAAATTTTACCGAAATTTTACCGAGGGAATTTCATTTTCTAAATTCTGTGGCAACCCTGCATTCAATCGGATTTTTGTTTGGATCAAAAGGAAATCCGTTCCCATTGAGAGGCGTGACTCTCGATTCAAACAAAAATCCGATCGAACCAAGAGTACTTTTTCTGGTCAAATTCTTTAAGAGCCTGGACTCTGGATTTAAGAGACTTTTTTCCAGTGTCTAGGAACGACTTTTACATGAAGACCGTAGAATAATACGTAGAAAGTTGGCAAAAGGGCAAATCTCATCATTTAATAATCTACTTACAAGACTGAACGATCAGAATAATGGTTTTTGGCCGACCCAACGACCATTATTATTACTTCTTAAAAATCGTGGAAAATCTGTTAGCAACAGTTGCAGCGTTTACGGTGCGCGATTCCGGGCCGAGGAGAAACCGGTTCAGCGAGACAGGCTCGGAGCTCGGCTCCCGGAAAATTCGTACTACTGCATACGCCGACTCGGGACAACTTCCGCACAGTGGATCGCGTCAACCAGAGAGGTTGGACATGACATTTTTAACTAAAACTGCAAATTTTAATGTTTAAATCGTCAAATTTTTAATTTTAAGGGATGCGTCCGGCAGAAAATTTTACAATGAAACCACTTTCAAAACCTCAAAGTTCTGTATGAACGGAGTTATGAGCTTTTAAAGTTTCCAAATGCTGTCCGACCTTCTCCGTTGACTCGACCCATTGTGCTCCGCGAGCCGTCGCGGAGCCGCACATGCTTCATACCTCACTGATAACAGACGTCCATAAACACCGTATGGACGCATGCTGCTCACAGACAAAGTCATAAATCATAAGTGGAGGTCCCCCACAAGTTTTTAGGTTTAAAAACAACACTGGAAAAAAATCGCTTGGATCTAGAGTCCAGACTCTGAAAAACATAGACAAGAAAAAATACTCTTGATTCAATCGGATTTTTACTTGAATCGAAGAGCCGAGCCTCTTGATTTAAGCGGATTTCCTTTTGATTCAAGTAATAATCCGATTGAATCAAGAGTAGAGAGTTTTTCTTGTCTACGTTTTTAAGAGTCTGGACTCTTGATCCAAGCCACTTTTTTCCAGTGAAATGAAACAGCGCAAAACTTGGCTACAATGAGGCGCTTAGAGGGCAAGGTTCATAGGGTGCAGTTTTTGCCAGTTCGAGAAATACGTAATTAAAGTTTCAAAATTGCTTGGAGCCCTGTGACGGAAAAGAAGGTCAAACTCACCCTTTGACGCGTAAAAATTTCAATTTTGGATTGAATTTTTTACCAAATATATTTTAAGTAGTTTTTTTCACCAAGTGTTAAAAATATATTGTAGCAGGTATTTTGGGCGCTTCTGGGTACCAGATGCGCCCTTTCCAGCCGTTCGACTCCCCCGATGTAACATGTACTATACTACATACCGTTTTGCCTTATGGGTAATGACGCCATTCTGGTACACCCGGGAAAATTTGATTTTTTTCTGCATCTGGTATTCGTAAAAGTTTTCGTGAAATGTTTTGCTTTTAAGCATAACAATCTAGCACGGACGTATTACCTGGTTAAACTATTTTGGGGCTTCGTTATGCTTAAATGCCTCATATTCGAGGTTGTAGTTTCAGATTGATTCGAAAGAATCACGAACAGTCACGTGATCTCTTCATTTTAGTGACGTATTACTGTGCTATTTTGTGACTGGTTCATTTTCTCGGCGCAGCATCGTCAAGCGTCAGCTGTTTGCAGAGACAAGAGACCCTCCACTGGCCTCCTAGCGACAGGTGGAAGCTTTTACTTTCGGGGTTTCAACAATTCCTTATGGACAATTATGAGCGAGCAACAGTCATCACCCTATTTTCGGCTGTTGACTTACCTACATGGTCGATGATGAGCTTCGGATGACGTCATAAGCCAAACAACTTTCCCAAACGTCGGCCATTTTCGGCTTGTTTGCAAAACGAAACTGCCAACACGTTGTTGAACATCAACCATGTAGGTAAGTCAACAGTAGAATGCTGAAGTCCCGAAAGTAAAAGCTTCCACCATGGCCAAGTTACTAGTGGAGGGTCTCTTGTCTCTGGCTGTTTGCGGCTCTGGGTTGAAGGTTTAAGGTTATGTCAGAGACAATAGAAAGTTAGAGGCCCGACTCGATGCTAGGTAATTGAAACAGATGCGCTCGCAGCGCGCTCGCTGGCAACGTACGCAACTACTATTTTCTATTGTTTTCCAGAGACTAGCGGCGGGTATGTTGCTGCCGGACCACCTTCACGTAGGCAATTTGTTATACATCATCCGTCCGCAATACTCTCGCTTGGCCGTATGAAAACGTTCCTCGCATGCGCAGTGTGAAAGAAGCGCCCTCCAACGCTTTGGCGTTGGAACTGCTTGTTTTTTTTTTTTCGCCCCCGTGCTTCTGCCATCAATTATGCGGATTGCATGTTGCAGAAAGGAACCACGAGCATTGCAATGTTGCCGAGATTAAGCAACTTCTTTTGTCCTGGAAAAACCTGATTATCCATTGACAGTTTCTATTTTACTCGCTGAGGACTGTGAATCTACGACAAAAATTAACATGTAAATTTCATATTTTTTCATAATTTCAGTTATATTACTACAAAGGATGAATTTGCATAATCTTGCAATGCGTCTGGTTCCTTTTCGCAAAATGCAATCTACATCACCCTCTACCTGCCCCTCACTGGAAAAAAACCCGCTTGGAACCGCTTAAAGTTCCGACTCTTGAAAACAATGACAAGAAAAAATACTCTTGATTCAATCGGATTTTTGCTGAAATCAAGAACCCAGCAGCCTCTTAAATTAAGCGGATTTCTTTTTGATTCAAGTAAAAGTCCGATTGAATCAAGATTATTTTTTCTTGTCATTGTTTTCAAAAATCTGGACTCTAGATCCAAGCGGTTTTTTTTCCAGTGCTCTCTACCCCCTCTCCATGAATGACATGCTAGCTCTCAGCAGGACAGCCCCAGGGTGTAAATGGGATTTCAAACGGTGAACCGAATTGGTGAATCATTAGCACATCGATGAGTTCGGGTCTCATCATTCTCGAAGCGGGAATCCGGTCCAAGATAAAATGGTCGCCCGGTGAAATTAATAATTGCACATTCCGCCAACGCATAGGTTTCATACTTCGGTGATAACAAACTTAGCAAACGCCCATCAACGCTGCTGCGTGCCAGCTAGCTCAGAGAGACTTCAATGTAAGAATAATTAGCACTAACCGTTATCTATCGCAAAAGATATGACGACAAGAAAAAATAAGTAGAAGTTCGATAAGTCAGGGAGCTTTTATTTGTAACCAGTGACTGAAAGAGAAGTAGTTTCGCACGGTCCATTGTTCTGAAACAAATTCTGCATGGTTCTTTTCTTCTTCTTTTTTCACGGTTTTGATCGGACGTTACTGCTCCTCGAAGTAGACTTCGCAGGTTTTTTTGCGTACTCGTATTTTGTAGGGAGCTCGTGTCGAAACTTCTGTTAAACCGTTGTTCGAGCCTTTTTTCACGTTATTTCTTATCAATGAAATACACAGAGGTCATAAGAGTTCGGCCGTGAGGCGCTGTCTGTTGTCATGGAAACAATGACGCTGGTGACCGATTTCTTTCCTCAAAATCGTCGAACCCGTCATTTCGAATCGTTTTGATCTTGAACGTCACTTGCTCGCACTTCAAAATTCACTGGTAAAAAAAAAAAAAAAAAAAAAAAAAAAAAAAAAAAAAAAACCCTCTTGGTTCAAGAGTGCAGTTTCTTGTCGCCGGATTTAAGAGTTTGGACTCCTGTTTCAATGCAAAATCCGCTTGAAACAAGAGTTCAAGACTCTTAAATCCGGCGACAAGAAACTGCACTCTTAAGTCAATGCACCGCGGCATTGGTCCAAGAGTTTTTTTTACCAGTGTTATCACAATTAACCAGAAAAAATATATTTTGGAGATCCCGCAATGTTATTGTCCCCTCAGTGTAAAAGTTATGTTCGAAAGTCAACGCTTAGCAAACCTATACTATAACATAATTTGCATCAACTCGCCTAGCAAACTGCTCATTCTGAAGTTCAACTGTCATCATCATTAGGCAAATCCTATCCTCACCAATCATCACTACGCAAAAAATGGTGTCGATCTCCGAACTTTACTTTCGCCCCCCTCCCCCCTCCCCGATTCATGCAGTGTTTTCGATTGTCAGTAAGTATGCGCGGTCTGTAAAAAACATTTTCTCTATCTCTATAGGTATGAGACCTAGTGGCTCTATTTCAAGCGTATTGCAGAAGGGAAAATGTTTATCTTTCTTATGGTTTTCTACTGGTTTCCCTGCTACGTACGAACTATACTAGTAAATAAACTTTTCTGTATATTTTTGAGCGGAAGTCCACCGACAACTATTGTAAGATTTGGTCATGAGGAACAAATCTGTTCGCATGCATGCGCCTAGTTCATTCTTTTTGGGAAAACACAAAAAAAAACGGGAAAAGTCAGAGGAAAAAAATACGCAAGAAATGTCCGGGAATACAAAGGAATGCAATTTTATGAACCACCTAACGGTGTCTGAAATTTGATGAATTTGGTATTCAAGTGGAAACGACCGATTGAAACTTAACACAAAGATACCATGGCTCATACTTGGAACAATTATAATATGGAGAAGATTATGACAAAATGATCTAATCTGCCTAAATAAATGTGTTTTAATTTAAAATGCTACCAGATGACGTCACTGTAGGCGGTGCAATTTCCCCACTTTCGAATCTATTTTCATACTTTTTCCCTTTATCAGAAAGAAATTATAAACAATACTGCGAAATCAGCTCTTTAAGCCTTTTCAAATGAAGCACTTAAAAGATTTGCGTGCAAATTCTCTATTACTTACCTGGAAAAGCTTAATTTTTTTTTTTTCTCCAAGGGTAAAGAAATTTTGTAAGGAAGGAGGCAAATATTCAACTTATCGTTTATTGAAAAATTCATTAATTACAAAGAAAGAAATTACATGCTCGAGTTGAGTGGTGCTGTTGCTAAGGAAGTTTGCCATGAACACTGTTCGCACAGATCCCCTTGCCATGCTGACGGGAATTTTCTGAGAATGCTGATCCCGCACATTCGGTGCTCTTCCACGACACAGTGCATCGTTCATGAAGAAATAGCCGTATCTTTAATATTATTTTATGCGTGTTATTTTGCATGGACTCGACCTCAGCTGTCCGTAACGCGTGATGCGTTGCACACCTTTTCAATGCAATGAAATCGGTCGGCTCTTCTCTCGGTTTTTCTATGAGATGTGAGGAGTAGCAATTTTAACACGTTTCCAAGTACCGGGTTTTGTTCGATTTGAAATCAAGTTTTTTTTTTTTTCTTTCGACCAAGTTGTTTCTATGAAACAATCGCAATTTCTTCTGAGAAGGAGATAAATTTTGATTTGTTATGTATTTATAAAGCGAGAGAAAATCAGTGAACTAGCAAGTATCGCTTTTTTCATTGGTGAAGGGCTGAAATACAAAAGAAAATTAGAGGAAACGAAGGAATTTGGCCGAGACCCACAAATGCTCGTAAACACGCTAAAGTCTGGAAGCTCTTCTGCTCTTTTTTTATAACTTTTGCGCTTTCGTAACAGTCGAACGAAGACTTCCGAAAATTTCAGTTATCGTAAAGAAAACTGACAATGAGAAATTTCAAGGACCACTCTCCTCTTTTCCTCTTCTTTTTTCCTCTGTTTTTTCCTCTCAGTCTTTGCTTTTCGATTCGAAAGACGAGGGCTGAGGTTTAAAAGATTCAAATTAAGTCAGACTGATAAGGGAATAGACAGAGAACAAAAAGGAGGAATGAGAGGAAGCAGGAGGAAAAAAAGGAGAAGAAATAGATGAAGACAGAAAATAGAAGAACAAGAGGAGGAGCAATTAGAAGAAAAGTAACTGTATAAGAGGAAGAAAAACATGAAAGAGAAAAATTTTGAAAATTTTCTTCATCCTTGTCGTTTCTTTCTCTCTTTTCTCTCTCTCTCCTCTTTTTCTTCTCTTCTCTCCTCTTCTCTATTCACTTCTGCCTTTCCCTCGTTTTCATCTTCAGATTGGGGTTGAAAAGAGTAGTTAAAAGGGTAAGGAGTGGATGAGGAGGAAGGAGAAAAGAGAATAAAATATTTCTTCATCCTCTTCCTTTTCTTTTTCTCCTTCCCCTTTCTTCCCTTCTTTCTCCTCCCCTTCTTTCTTCACTTGTTCTTTCTTCTTTCTTTCTCCTCTCTTTCTTCACTTATTCTTTCTTCTCTTCCTTTTACTTCCCTTCTTCTTTCTTCCTTTCTTCTCTTCTTTCTTCTCTCCCTCTCTCTTCTCTCCTTCTCTCTGCTCTTCTTCTCTCTTCTCTCTTCTCTCCTTCTCTTTTCTCTCCTTCTCTCTTTTCTCCTTCCATCTTCTCTTCTCCTATCTTTCCTTATTCTCTTTATCTTTCTTCCCTTCTCCTCCTCTTCCTGTGCCCCTTCCTCTCGTCTTCTTTCTCCAGTCCTCATCATCTGGCTGGGGTTAAAAATCGCGTGGTCCACGCGGCGCAGAGTCTGAGCTCATTGTCTTGACAACTGCCTCCGCGGAGTCCGCGGTCGGCTCTCGGGGAGAAGAACGAAGCTGCTCCGGTGCACACTGACCTACACAAGATCGTATCAGCAGCGGCGCGGCGGCAGTCGGCGATCAGCCGATCAGCAGGACTCCTCCCATTCCGGTTATTCCCGGCCGGGGGCGGGAGGGGTCGTGCGGGGGTCCGCGGATCGTTCCACCGGTACTCCCTCCCCCAACCCCCCTCCCACGTGCTTAAAAGCTCCCCCTCTCCCCGGTCGCCCGATCACCTTTGCCGCGACGGCTCGCGAGGATTAGGATATCAGAAACGCGGGTCGTCCAAGGGAGGTTGCGTGGCTCTTGCGTCTTTTCCTTTACTTTCATTTATCCCCTCCGGGGCTTTGATAACTTGCCGATCCGGGCCCGAATCTTGCGATCTTGCGGTGCGGTCTTGCGGTCGACCGCAAGTTGCGAAACTTGGCCTCTAAATTCGACTTTTAGTGGGGAAAATTATTTTTACAAACTCGAGCTGTGCGCAAGTCGAGCTTTTTTTTACAGCTGGCTCGCGCCTTCCTTGCGGGTTGGTTCCTCAACGATTTGAACCATTAATCAGCGATCGGATAGCGAAGTCAACATTCTTGCCGCAACTTTCAGCCGTACGTAAACCGGCCTATAAGATTTGGCCCGAATTTCGTTCGCTACCGTCGTCGGCCGCAAATGGTGTGAGTACGTGGGACAGACCTTCAAACGACGTCAGGCACCTCGCAACCCTCCCTGACCAACCCCTTTTTTGTATATGTTGGGAGGGGTAGAGGGGATCTAACAAGGGGGAGGGATCGAGGGTGGGGCAAAAAATTTAGAAAATTGAGGGAAGCGTCTGGCGCCATTTCGTCGTGTCCTTTACGAAAGAACGTAACTACATTTCAATGTTGCCATACTTCCCGTCGCAAATTGCTATTTTAACCGTAGAATCTTGGGATTTTCCGACAAAAATTGTCACTAATTTTTCATCTGATTTCATACTAAAATCAGATAAATTTTGGACAAAAATTCCACAGGTATATTCTTGTAAAATATCGAACTGTTTGAGTCAATTTTGCAATCTTGGAATGGAGTTAAGTTCGCTCGTCCAGGAAAGAACGATTTACAGACAGCGTTTAACCTTAAACTCGCAGTAGAATTTACCTTGAAGTTTTTGAGATTTTGACCCATAGACCAACTCTCTACCAGTCAATGCACGTGTTTAATTACGAGGGACTGCATAGACCTGACCTCACTAAAGTTGTATCAGAAATTTTTACGCACAGTTTTACTGCACTTGGGAATTTGTAATACATATGAATTTTGCAGAAAGGAACCACTTTACCACTAGCATTGCAATGTTGCCAAGATTGTTCATCGTCCTTTATTTTGTAAGAAAAACATCAATATTTAAACAGTCTGAATTTGCGAATCATACTAATGTTAGAGATTTATGCGTAATTTTCATTTTTTGATCTGCTTTCGGTGAGAAAAACTTAGCAACGTGCCAAAGCTAGTAGCTCTTTATTGCATAAGTCGTCCGTATGACCCTCACCCCAGGAAATTTTCGGAGAGACGACGGACACTTGGGAAAAAAAATATCAGATGTTTTCAAAAAGCACCCAGGTCAAAATTCACATTCGAAGAGCTCATAAATGTACTAGGGGGCTACGCCCCCTGGCCGCTACGCGGCCCAACCCCCTGAAGGCGCTCCGCGCCATCAATGGGCCGCTTCGTGACCCTATTTTTACCTTCTATCAGTGTTAGTTTCATTTCTTTCCTAAAAAATTACGATATGAGGTATACTTTAATTTCAGAATGAAATAATTTTTGGTTTTAATGAATAAAGAAATTTTTTTTTGAAGTCAAAAGGACGCATTTTGGAATGACTGCTTGATGAAATATTGCAGTAAAACAACGATTTACGATGATCAATTTATAATTAAGATAATCTGGAGTCGGGGATCGAACCCACGTCGGAATCATGATGGACGCATTCGACGTCTTAGACGCCTCGGCCATCGCTTCTCTTGAGGAAACCAGTGCGAATCTTGTGTAGATAAGTGTAGAGCTGATGCGCAGTATTGCGCAGGCTATACAGCTACTGCGCTACCTCCTCAACCACTGCGCATCCTCCCGCAGTCCCGCGGATAGCGGTAGCAGTCCCGGAGCATTCTGTAAACTCACTCACTTTTATAACGTGATTTTAAAAAAACCTGGGTCCTTTTTCCAAAATCTGATTAGAGCGGGCTCATCTAGGGCCTATTACCTGTCGATTTACGCAAAAATCATGGAAATCGGCCCAGTAGAATGCTCAAACGAACTATGACAAAACATAAAAATTTACATTGTTTAAATGGGAGAATTCGCAACTTTACCACGTAATATAAAAAAACCTGGGCCATACTTTGAAAATCTAAAAAGAGTTGGCTTATCTAAAGACAATTGCCCGTCGATAGCCGCAAAAATCATGGCAATCGGCCCGGTAGAACGCTGGAGCTAAGCGTTACCAGTTTCGCAAAATTAGGAGGTCTCGGAGCTTATAGTATAGATGTATCTGATCGAGTTTGTTAAAATTCTCGTGAGAGAATGAAACGGGCAATCGGTCACCGTTAGCTACAAGCGTTGCCTACGAGAATGGAGAGGCCGTAACTAGTCAGTTCTGTGACGTCAAGCTAGTAGATATTTACCGAAAACAACAAGCATCTCCGGGTCATCAGTGCATCGATGAGTGAGGCAGTCGCTGCGTGGACCAATCAGAGTGGCTCTCGATCGGCCGAAGTTGCGCGAGCGGCTCGTTTGAATCTGAGTGGAGTAACGATTTTCGGTATTACGCATTCATTTCCTCGATATTTAGACAATGTCACAAATGAACTAGTTAGTTTTCTAAAGTAAAATTTCATCTTCTTTCTAAACGGTTCTTATGAAATTTTGCGTCAGATCAACCCTGAGAGAGATATCGGCGAGAAATCATCGCGCGGCAAGCGTTCTCCCATAAGAATGCGTGTTAAACCGCGGCCGAGTTTCATCTACTAGTGTGACGTCACAGAATCGTAGTTACGGCCTCTCCATTCTCGTAGGCAACGCTACAAGTTGAGTTAGGGAGACCAAGCAACAATTGTCACGTCCACAGTTCTAAAGCCCACACTATTGTTAAGTCTATGACTTAAACGTTCACAAAGTTAAGTCCACAAATGTAAAGTCCACTAAAATCAAATTCTAGCGTCATATTTTAGTCCGTGTGTAAAATTATATTGACAATATCGAAATGAGAAAATGAAGAGAGAATGAGGTGTTGTTATCGTAACTCATATTTTAAATGAAATGTTAATTTCTTCTTTTGATTCATCTTTTCAAATTGTCTTTGGTAAATACTTGGTTTCATTTCTATCCTTGAAATTTCCGATCTAAAATATGCCTTGAATGCACATTCTTTTTTTTAAATGAAATTGATTACTTCATTATAAAAACAAATCACAACGAACAATCAATGCAGAGAGTGGAAACATTTCAAAATCATGAGTTGAAAAACGCTGACCCCGCGAGTTTAAATATTAGAGCCTAACACAGAGTGGAGCGGCGTGTTAGTAGCGCAGAACGCGCACTGGCGCCTACAAACCTAACGGGATACTTCACGCATTGCGCAGCGCGTGAAGTATCCCGTTAGGTTTGTAGGCGCCTATGCGCGTGTCACGCTGGTTCCCTGCCGCGCCGCAACGCTGTAAGCAACTATTTCGCGTCGGAGGCGTTGCACAGTACCCTACAAGATTGAAGGTGCACGAAATAACTAGTTAAAGAGGACTTTCAATTTTGACTGCATCTGTTACTGAAAAATGTTTAATTTGGCATTGGAGCGTTTCCTAGGCTCCCGCTTTGGTTTTCATCTTATCATATCCGTACAGTGTACACATGAACAAATGTTTTTATCTGCTCTTAGAGTCTGTTCTCTTTCATGACTTGATTCATGAATGAAATGTTTTTAAGAATGAAGGAGCTCTTCACCTCTCTTAATTTAAAAATCTAAATTTTCGTATATACTCCTATTTTCTAAATTCTCAGTAAAGCCGTTAATAGCATGTGACGTTGAACGCCTCAAACTAACTAACTAACTAACTAACTAACTAGTAGTAGTATGCATTTATTCTTGAGGTGGTTCTTGTCATTTAAATGAGAAGGAAAAAATGTGGACATTACATGTCCACAATTTGGACAATTTTGGACATACTCATGGTTGGACATTAAATCATGTGGACTTAATAAAGACTGGACTTAACGTTTAGTGGACATAAATAGCGGTGGACATTTATTTAATGGACGAAAGGTAGGTGGACACAAAGTCCTGGAAGCATTTTATCGAAGAAGTCCTCAACAATTGAGGAATTCTTTGAAAAAAAGGGCGTATAAGACTTGCAATGCTGCCAAGATTGTGCCACTTCGGGCATCGTTTCTAGTGGAACAGTTCAAAAGCCTTACTGCTTAGGATTTTTTTTCTGAAAAAATCTTATTTTTAATTTATTTTTCTGTGAAAATAATTACATGTGCGTGTAACTGAGTTCGTTGCAAATTGTATACCAAGTCGCACAATCTCACAATCAGTAGCATTGCAAGTCTTATACGTCCTTTTCCCAAAGAACTCCCCAAACATTATGTTATATTTGCTTTCGTTCTATTTCTCTTTAATCGTTTCGTTTCGCTTTGTGCCGGATTTATATTTCGATCAATCGAATGACGTGGTCATCGATGCAGTTATCGATGAGCCCATCAGCTGCGCAGGTATCGCGTTGCCCACCTTTATTTGCCGGTTCTTCGGTTCTAATTCTGAAGAGGTGGGTTAGAGAGTCGAAGAAATGATAAAGAACTTGCCGCGGTTGCAATGCAGCAACGATGGGAGATTATTCCCAACTTGTGCGGGGATTTTCGGGGAAATTTTCCCTAGTATTGGCAACTTTGTCGAGCGAGATCGTTATCGGTGTATCTTCGCTTCGGTTTCGGCAAGGTGACAACAAACCCCCGCCGGCCATCGGAGCATCTGTGATAAGAATTCCAACGTTGCCAGATTAAAGATAAAAAAGGAAGTATATCGCTTAAGCTAATAAATTGAGGCATTTTTCGGTAAAAGAGCAAATGAGGTTTGCAATGCTGCTAAGATTGTATGCCATTTTTCATAGCGTTTGCGGCAGATGAAATTCATTCACAGTCTACTTACCTCCGTACAAATAGTGCGGAAAAACCGGTAGCAAATTCAGGTAAAATTCATAGCAGAACTGTTGAATAAGTTACTTACAACTGGACGTATTTATGCTAAAAGGAACTATGTGCATAGGGTTTACGTGCCAAATAGTTCCTTTTAGCATAAATGCGTCCAGCTAGAGAACTACCTTGCACAATCTTAGCAGTATTACAAGTCTCATACGCCCTTTTACCAAAAAATGCCTCAAGTTTAAAATGTAGAGATGTTTTATCACGACAAGCCCTATAGTTCCAGCAGTTCGAAATACCCGCGCATGCTCTATTTTCCGGAGGAAAATAGAAAGGTTTGAAATGTTCCACGATTTTTCTTGGTCATCTTGGAAAATGTTTTACTCAATTTTGAATGCACGGTACAGCTGAACATTTTCAGCGCCAATTTTCTTATTTTCGTCCCATTTGGCAACTGAGCACCGTCCTGCTGGTCCATGATTTCAGCCATTTTCAGGTCCTCAGTCTGTCGTGCACGGTTTGTCCTGTTCAAATGACGATTTCTAACCGTACTGAAAGCCAGTTGTTTCGTTCCTCCCGCAAGACGCGCGTTTTCGACTACGATTTCAGGCCTTTTTCGGCCGATTTGTTTTCTTATTTTGCTTGAAGTTGTTTTTTGATTTATCAGAAGTTATATTTTAGTTGAGATAGCGGATTTTTCTGTGTTGATCCACGATTTTTTCCTCTTGCCGAACACGGTCTGACGATGGTTTATATTCTTCCAGGTAATGGAGTCGTCAATGGCGTTGACCCGTTGCCTGCCGCGGAAACCAACGGAGTGACCAACAAGGATAGGAGAAAAAAGAAGGTAAGGTTTTCCCCTTTATTTGCATTTTCCTCGTTTTTCACGGAGCGTAGCTCTCGTTTAACCGTTGTTTTATCATACCGGTCTTCGGTGGATTCCATCATAAAAATGAAACATGAGCAGAGGTACGATGGTTTGACTCTGGCGGCCTTGAACAATTGATGAATGTACGATTGAGAACTTTTCAAGACGAGTGTTCGATCGACAACTTTTCCCATGTAAATTCCAGGGTTTCGAAGTACTTGAATTTAATGTAGAGTTCACGTCCACTGACTTCCCTCTCTTTTTAATGATGTGGAAAATCCGTCATCTTGTTTTTCGTATTTACTTTAGTGCAAAAATGCAGATGGCCTGTTCTATGTCGCATTTTATTCGGTGAAATATTTTGGCTTGGATTTTAGGTACCTCGAAGTGTTTTAATCCTTGCTGTAAGATAATTTTTAGAATTGATTATTAGTGTTTTGACGAATCTTCCATAAAAAAAAAATGTTTGATGTCCCAAAGAGCCTTGTGATTATTACGGAGCGAGCGGAAATGTTAGGAAAGTGAAAAAATAGTGACGTAAGGAGATAAGGAAGAGGATTGTGACTTTTGTGATAAGTGAAAACGTAACAAATACAAGATTCGAGAGAATTAGAAGGTATCCTTATGATAAGAGGAGAGTTGGTGAAATAATTTTTTGTACAGTAGTAATAAAACATAGAAAGTTCAAATGTTAAATGCATTAGAGGGATAAGGACTGAGGAGTGCTGAGAAATATCCTATTTACCAGAAAAGTGAGGGTTGACTGATTTGAACAGAGAATCGTTAATGGGAAATGAGGCTTTGAGATGAAAATTCAAAAGAGTTTTAAAAGGAAGGTAGTCTTCGAGCAGACACAACAGAGATAAGAGATAAAGAACAAGAGTAGGCTGTTTGAATGTGCTAGAAACAAAACAGGAAAAACAATGAAACTTTCAGTCGAGACAAGATAGCACTTTTACTTCATAAGTGAACGTCCTGACCGTAACATGGTGGATATTTTTCTCAACGACAACTCATTATTGTTGTTGACTTTTCATAGGCGGACCCAGACACCTCGAGGGGAGGGGGGGGGACGTAAGGGTGGTCCGGGGGGCCTCTCCCAGAAAAGCTTTGAATTTTCGAAGCAGTTTTTAAAACTGCAAGCAGTACTGAATTTTAAAGGGCGGTCCGAAAGTACTGAAATAGTGCGGATTTTGCAAGTAAGTCCGGAATGTTTATCATTTTTGTCGCAATTTGAGAGAGAAATTCAAATTTTTGAATTTCGTCAAATGGAGGTACTGAAAAAGTACTGAATTTTTCCGTTGAGGAGGTACTGAATTTCTCGGGAATGTACTGTAAAAGTACGGATTTTTGGCTAGCCCGTTTTAGTAGACACTCTGTTCTCAGATGAACCAGAAGTAGTAGCTCCTTATCGCAGAAAGTCCAATCATAACCTTGTATAACAGTCCATTCCAGGAGCGTATGAACGGTCCTCGGTCAAACTATGCTCTGCATAGTGAAGATTTTCAAACGCAGAATTTAAAAGAACATGAGAAGGCATGACCACCTGCGGGTCGATTGTTGAATCGTTATCGAATGATTCTGATCGATAACTCCCTATCTTCACAATGCTATATATCGATCAAGGTCATTCGATAACGATTCAACAATCAAGGAGCTGCTCGCTTCGCCTGTACAGCTAGAGATAAAGGAGAGCGACCCTCAGTAGGGTCAGCGTCAGCGAAGTTGGGCCTGAGTGTCAGGTTCACGAGTGGGAGCACCAAAAGATTTAGAACTTCGCACTTGAATCCCTCCATTAATATTCATATCCAGTGATTAGAATTGCGCGTTTGTCTTGCCGGTGCGCTATTTTAACTTTCGTAAATAGTTCGCTTCAAAATATAATTTATTCCAAAGGCCTCTCATTTCAAGACGCATGCGACGTTTAGCTTGATGTTATGGATCGGTCAGTTACGAAAGGGCTCAAGCGCCAAAAATGAGAATTCGAGAAAAATTGTACTAACCGTTTTGTTTGACCCCTCCTAAAATTCAGAGCTCTAAAATACTTAAGCGATGGATTAATTAATCCCATTATTAATTAAGCTGCAATTTAAAACGCGTTAATGCATACAGTTTCTACTGTTTTTCTCGTATTCGTGTATCTGGCGCTAGAGGCCTTTTGCAACTGACTGATTCGTTTGTAGTTGCTACAGTAGTATAACTTTAAGTCTGCAGAAATGAAGAGGAGAAGTTAAAAACGTGGTAAGCGCCATCAGGTGTACCCAAGTTTGTATCTAACTCTTTCTTTCGCTCACCAAGAATCCTGATGCTAGAGAGTAATGATTCTGTCCTAAAAATATGATCAACATATTCGTATGAAAATTCTATGAACCGGAAGTTTTTCAGTTTTTCTGAAGTGAGAAACACCATGCGCAATCTTCCTACTACCTGATGGCGCTTACCATGTTTTGAATTTCTGCTACACTGATAAAAATATTAGTGACCTTGTGCTACTTTTTGGTTAATATAGGAAATGAAACACAAACCAATCCTTTTGTGTTGGTTTTGGTTCAGTCTGCGGTTAATTTTCACGGAGAAAAAAATTCATGCGTGGGACCCGAAGTTGAGGTCATATGGATCTCTGAAGTTTTCAGATCACGTATCTAAAAACTTGAGGTCCAGCTGCCGAAGTTCGAGTCAGACATCTGAAGTACTTCGGTATATACCGAAGGGTTCGGGTCACACATCTGAAGTACTCCGGTACACACCAAAGTGCCTCGATGTCTGACCCGAACTTCGGCAGCTCGACCTCAAGTTTTCGGATGCGTGATCAGAAAACTTCAGAGATCCATATGACCTCAACTTCGGGTCCCATGCACGAAGTTTTTTTTCTCCGTGTAGCGCAAATAGCAACTGAGAGACTGAGAAATCTCAGGGTCAACCAAAGGCTTGGGTTATTTTGTGGTTTACTTCCCGTATTAACCCAACTTTGGTGTTGGGTTTTCTCTCTGTGGAATCAATAATTGTTGGATCGAACTAGCCTATGTTGGATCTCCAAGAACACTTACCTATCTCAATCGCAGCGCCGCGCCGTATCATTTCTGCTCCTCAACATGGTTTCCGAAGGGAATCAAATCTACACTATTGCTTGTGATTCGGAAGTCAACAGTCAAAGACAGGGACCTTTTTTTATTTTTATTGGAAAATGACTGCTGTGTCAGCAGTGTCTGCATTCCTGTTTGCAGCGCAGCACCGAATGAAATCCTATGTCGGACCAAGTAATTTTGCTCATCACTAAAGCACCTTTTACGTGTTTTGGTAAACGTTGATGGTGGCGCCTTTGAAATTCGATGTCGATTCCGATCTACCGTTGAGAAACTGGATCGAATTAAACGGAAAAGAGCTAAATCACATTCGGGGAAGGAACTAGGAGTAGTTTTGAGCTTAACTAGCCGTATGTCTTTTTCCGTCAAAAACATAAAGATGAGAAGAAATATTTCGAAAGTGGAGTAGGCGTTGGTTCTCAGGTCTGCTGCTGAATCTTACGGAAGGATAAAATTTCAAAACCTCTTCTTCTCGATTCGATCTTCTGTAGGCTGGTTGTTTAGATTGGTAGACAAAGCTTTAGACGAAAGAGGCGAAAGGGATGTGGAGGGATCCTATTGGTGGAAGCGGTTGGTCACAATGGACAAAGAAGGTAGGTGATAGACTAACTGACGGCAACCCACGAGAGACCCTATAGTTTGTCCATTTACCCACTTAGTCTCAGGAACCACCAATTTCAACCAACAGTATCGCTCCGTACTCCCTACGTCTTTGTGTATCGCTTTATCTATCAATTTAAAAAATCAGCCTGCTGGATCTTTCTCTGATCGATCGATCAGCGACTTGATTATTTTCTAATTACTTAATTGGACGTATTTATGCGAAAAGGAGATATGTGGAAGTGGAAAGATGGGGTGTGCTCGTTAGTGGTCGGGCCATAAGAATGAATGGGGAATATTGTGCGCCAGTGACGTCAGCGGCAGTGAGTGCGCACTCTAACGGCGGGGAGATGGTCGTCGGGGCGCTGTAACTCGTGAGCCCTGTCCACAACGCTCTCTTCCCATGCCCGCGGCTCATGAGTTAGCATATTTTGCCGCTTAGCTCCTTTTGATTTAATAGAAAATCCCGCTTTTCAATTTTCTCAAAAGGAGCTATATCCACTTTTACATTGTTTCTTATGACCCAACTAACGAGCACACCCCATCTTTCCACTTCCACATATCTCCTTTTAGCATAAATACGTCCAATTTTACCTAATTATTTCACTTAATCAAAACCCGAAGGAAGGTGTAAAGGCAATATGACTTACACCCTGTCACGACTTTATCGAACGCAAAGTTTGCTGTGTTTGGTTTCATCTCAACTACCTCGACAATTTCCTGCCTGATTGTGTATGTATCGCGCTCGATCAGTAATTTTTCTCCCGCTAGAAATACCCCGTAATACATAATTGGAACCATTTCGTTCAGTTTTTCTCATACTAAGAGTTAGGTTTACTATCGCAAGAATACAGTTTTCCTGGGCAGTTTCTGGTTGTGCCAATGAAAATACGAAGTCACGCTATGAAAGGGAGTAAGCTTATTTTAAAAATATTACAGGATCCATTTGACTCCCCGAGCAGATAGGCGATTCTACCGTTGAGACGGAAACATGGAGACTCCTTGTTTCGAAATGTTGCTCAAATATTGTCGTGTTTTTTAGGAGGACAATTAAATTTTAATCGTAATAGGTGCGTGACAGGGGAGGGAAACAGTCCAGCATGCACGATGTCACGCAAAAATTGCTACGAAGCGTAGACTTCTTGATAAGTTTTGGATAATTTTGTCTATAAATAAAAGCTACTAATAAGTTCATATTTTATATGAGAAGAGAGGATTGAAACCCGCAAGCAAGGTGCGTGACCGGGAAGGGGGGGGGGTGTCCCTTATGTATGAAGTCTCGAAAAATCTGTGCGTAAGATGTCGATCTCTTGATATTTCTTGGTTATTTTTGTGTAAAATAGCGTCATAAAAGCCTGTATTTTACTTATGGAGGGTGATACAGATCGAGAGGTCGAGGGTCCGACTTTCGTTACGCCACGCTAAAATCTGTGAAGTGTCGATTTTTTGAAAAATCCAGGGCCAGAGGCGGACCAGTAATTTGGCAACACCGGATTCCCTCCATTTAAACCTATGTTAAACAATCGATTCTTGTCGGAGCACCTGGCCCCTCCAAGAATCGATACATTTCCATAGGTTTAAATGAAGAAAAGCAATGTTGCCACTTTGCTGGATCCGTCAACGTCGAGGGCGCATGCACAAAAAGTTGTCAGTCCCTTGACAATCACAGTCGTAACGGTCTGCAACCATCCGAAATAAAACGGTAGAAGCTTCTCTAACAGCCAGATTTGGAGGAAAAGCATTTTCAGTCGTTGATCGTTGCCCTTTCGAGCTCGAAAGTTTGTCAAACAGCTTTGTGTGGCTTCCCCGAGGTGGGAAAAGTCCAAGCCCATCGTTTTGCTTTATTTTTCTCCTCCCTTTGCTGAACTTTCTCTAACGCTCTGTTTCCTTTTTCAGGACTTGGCGGATATCGGAGATTGGCCGCCCCTAGAAACTGCAATCAATGTGTCAGAGGTAAGCTTAATTTTAACGTATTTCACCTTCATTCAATGAACCATACCGAAACAGACCCTAGCAATCATATACAATGTATTCGCGTCCTTAAAAACATAATGAATACACATGAAAATAATGTTTAGTATGTTTGTATTTTACGCCTTTAAATTTTTTATCGTTTTTTTTTTTCATTCTGTTTATTTTTCGTTTTCTTCAGTGTGGTACTAGTTTTAATAGAATGGAATAATTTTGATTTTTCAAATTTTCAATTGTTACAAATTATTAGTCACAAATTATTAGTCACAAATTTTTAGTAGTTTCGCCAGAGCCTCCCTAAGTTTTTCCTTAACAGCCAGTCCCATCACCGCCGGTTTCGAAAGTGATACTTAGTACCAAAAGTGGTGAATACCATTTCCGAAGTTAAATTTTTCTGGTTAAATATCTATTCACTCGAAAATCGACCAATGATATTCAACCTTGGAGTATAATTGTACATGTTTGGCTCAGATTTCTCACAAAACTGATCAAAATATGTGCTCAGGACGAATTATAACCAGGGATGAAAAACTGGCTCTTAGAACCAGTAACGTTCTCCGGAAAAGTTTCCCATTATGGGTCAGCATTGCTACGCAATTACATGAAGAAGGAAATTTTGAAATCGCCATCAGAAGTGCTCGAAACAGTACCAAAAACCTTTTTTTAAAACAACTTCTTCACTCGCTAAAGCCTCCTGAACATTTTCATTTTTCCGAGCTGGTGGCTCTTCCAGTCTCCCCCCCCCCCTCCATTCTCCCTGAATCAAGTAACTTCAAATTGACTTACGACGTCCACGCCCAGGACGGCATGCAGTGCAGCAATTTTCAGGAACAAAGACAGTATTTATTTTCGTGATGTAATTAAACCTGTGCGATTATGCAGTATACCGTTACTGGATCTAAGTAATTTCTTAAAATAAAAGGAAAAATGTGTTTTTTCGTTATTATGGTGCTCGCTGTCGATGTCAATTTGTTTCTCTAAGTACCACGTGGTTTTAAAATCATTTTTTTCTCTCTCCGATTCACGTGTGCGTTCGAGTCTGCGCAGCTTATTTTATCGGGCTGTACGGAAACAAAGTAAATGCGAAACCCATTTGACTATCGCTCCGTCATTAACATGCCGACCGCTTCGAATTCGTTTGCGGGGTTTCTTCTTCTTCTTCCTCCTCCCACTCCGCGATTTTCTCGCGCGAATCACCGCTCCGACGAGAAAATGAGAGTCCTCTCGCGCATCGTACAGAACAACGATTTTCAATCGACGCTTTTACGGAAAAGAAGTCTTTCTTGTATCCACACAGGGAATAATGCCATTGTAGATGTATCGATTTTCCTGAAATACTCGTAAGTCCAAGTAACCCACCTACGCTGCTCACCCTTTTAAATTCATATCATGTCCACTAAAAATCGACACGGCCACACGATCATTCAGTGATACTTAAACCAGGGTGTCTATCAGTCCGGAAATAGTACTGCTTTTTGAAGGGCGATCCAGAAGTACTGCAGAAGTGCGGAAATTTCGCAAGAAGGTCCGGAATTTTTTCCTTCATGCTACGCCTATCTTTTAATAAAGCGCGGAAAGTATACAATACCCTGCGCGTTGATACTCTGAGTATAGTATTTGCCCGCAAGATCGTTATTATGCAGTTAGTTAATCTTCAAGCCATACTTATGTTTAGTGTCTGCGTCATTTTTGTCGCAATTCGAGTGATAATTTCAACTTTTCGAAATTTTTCGAATTTAGTCAAATGGGGGTACTAGAAAAGTACTGCATTTTTCTTTTGAGGGGGTCCTGAAAAAGTACTGTAAAAGTGCTGATTTCTGGCCAGCCTGTTTTAGTAGACACCCTGTAAGCAAGCAGCCTCGATTATTCCTAGTCCGTGAAAAGTGAATCAGGACTATAGTGCGCCCCACAGTGAATCGAATCAATAGGAGAGATCGGACAAAATTTGGAAACTTTGAAAGTTCATAACTCCGTTCATACACAACTTTAAGGCCTCAAAAGTAGTTCCAATGGTTTTCTTGTGAAATTCTCTTTCAGACACACCCCTTATACTTTAAAATGTGACAAAATAAACACCAAAATTCTCAGTTTTAGTCAAGAATTTCATGTCTAACTTCCCTAATTGACTCGATCCACTGTGCGCCCGCCGGATCAAGTGTCGAAATTGCAGCATTTTCCGAGTACCGTAAATTGAATTTATTTGAGAATCTCATACTCTCGGACATGTCTGCGACTCTCGCGCAACGATCTGCTTCATCATCCCGATGTATGAATACTTTAAAATGTCAAGACAGCACTGTAAAAAAAAAAAACTCCCAGACTCAAAGAATGTATAGGCGCACCGTAGTTAGCATTCGCACTTTGATCATGAAATCGTTTAAAATGCTGTTCGTCTCGGAAAATTGCTCGAAGTTGTTTCCGCGAATTGTCGATTATCGATCAGTATTCAGCATGCATATCGACGTTGAGAGTTTGAGACGAAGAAATATACGCACCTCAGTAACTGACTATGCAGACTCGTTGTCGCACTTTATTTGTTAGATTAAAACCTATTCAACGTGATTTCTTGAAAACTTTCTTGATGTTTTTCGTGCAGATAATTCTCTGTGAAAATGTCAAGCGTGCAGTTGCATTATGCCCCGACGATGTTTGGCCCTAAATGTCAAATGTGGCTGATGAGATTTCAAAAGGCCTTTTCGCGAAATTGAATTTTTAGATTTTAAACCGCTAAAATTCCAGTTCGGTTCTACGATTATAGGTCCGTTAGGGGACGCCCCTATACATTACGTAACGCACTTTTTCGGCGTTTTTGTCCCCCCCCCCTCCCCCCATGTAACGCTTATGTGACGTAGGTCCCTATCCTTTAATACGTAAAAGCAAAATAGCGTAACCAGGGTGTCTTCAAGTCCGGAAATAGTATACTGACTTTTTAAGGGCGGTCCGGAAGTACTGAAAATGTGCGGAAATTTTGCTAGAAGGTCCGGAACGTGCATCATTTTTTGTCATTTCATTTATATTTCTTCTTATTGCAATTTTTTTGGTTAGGCTATGATCAGTTTTGTTGATGGTGTTGTTTTGGATGACAGACATCGCAGGATTTATTATCCTCAATATCATTCGTTTGGGTGCACACTTTTGTGGCACCATGGCCAGCCGACTGCCGAGGCCAGCTTATAGTCGAGTGATGTCTTGGCTCTGGGTATGAAGGGACTCTACCCCTACGAGGACTTTAAGTGATTCGTCACGTTTTCTGGCGTGGTCGAATTGGCGTACGACATATCGCATGTCAGTTCAACCACGCCAACAGGGTGTCTAGCGACCGGGAAAACCGGGAAAGTCAGGGAAAGTCAGGGAGATGAAATTGGTCCTGGAGAAGTCAGGGGAAGTCAGGGAAGAAAAACGCAGAACCGGGAGAGAAGCGAACTCCCGTCGAAGATCGCGATTTTTTGAATAACTTCACGGCGCTTCGATACTTAGCCGTGCAGCGCTCTCTCCTGGTCTGAGGCATGGACCAAGAGAATAAATAAGGACTCCCAACTCCCTATGCTAACCTGTGTTAAAAACCGTTAACGCGCGCTCGCAGCGAACCTGGCAGAGGGTGCGGTGAACTAACGCCACAGCGGTCCACGATCGTACCTCTATAGTATGTTATTCCATGCAATGTTCTTTGTTTATCTATGATTAATTTATTTGTGTAGATACTTTAATACATTTTACTTTCGCAAACTAATGAAATTGTATAGATACATACCTTC
>NW_017547115.1:3010938-3052038 GCF_001854935.1 Bemisia tabaci
TCATAGTTACGTCTTGCTCATTATATTATATTTTACTTTGCATGGGCTTTTCCTAATACAGAACAATGATTCTGGCATTCACTAAACATTTATTTCGCAATTTTCACACAAATGAGTGGTTAAAAGTGAGAAAATAAATGAAATAACCTGTTGAATGCAACAATTTCAAAGTATTTTAACCTTAAAACGCATAAAACTGGATGAATTTTATGCAGAAATTGAAGGAAGATTAACGCCACAAGTGCCTCGAGATGCGCTCAAATAGAGTTAAAATTTCAAAAATTTTCCGGGGGAGGCCCCCCGGACCCCCCTCTGACCTGGGGGGTATTCCATACCCCCCAGACCCCCCGGTGGTGGGGGGCCAGGCCCCCCCCAGCAAAATGGCCTAGCTACGCCTATGGTCGAGGGCGAGAAGACGCTCACATTTCGGAGCACGGCACCTTAGGAGCGGAATTTGTGGATTTTTTCCGCTCTGTCCGCTGTCAATTTCTCGAATTTTCGTTGATCGGACAGTATGCTTTGAGCCGCGAAAATGGCTGGAGGCGCTTTTTTTTTTTAGGAGGGTGTGGATTCGATCGACAAGAATCGACCGAAAAATAAAAACGTGAATCGATCGACACCGATTCGATGGACAAATTATTAAAAAAGCGGTGTCGATTCGATCGACATGAATCGATCGGAAAAAACCGTGAATCGATCAGAAAAAAACGTGAATCGATCGGAAAAAAACGTGAATCGATCGGAAAAAAACGTGAATCGATCGACGAGAAATGATTGACAATTAATTAAAAAAAAAACCGGTATCAAGTCAATCGACATGAATCGATCGAAAAACCAAAACGTGAACCGATCGACGTAATTCGATCGACTCACAGGTTTGTCGATCGACTCATAGGTTTGTCGATCGATTCACAGGTTTGTCGATAGACTCACAGGTTTGTCGATCTATTCACGGCTTTTGTCGATCGATTCACGGCTTTCGTCGAACGATTCACGGATTTTGTCGATCAATTCACGGCTTTTGTGTTCGATTCGCGGGTTTGTCGAACTGAACACATTCGAAAATATGTAGGAAAAGCAGCGGACTGAGCGGAATTTGTCGGTGTCTCCGCTCCGATCTGTTGGCGACAGATCGGAGCGTCCTCCATCGGCGTTTTCCGCAGCGTCTCTCCGCCGCTAAGGTGCCGTCCCCGCGCAAAATCATTAGACAGATTTATCGGCGTCTCTCCGCGGCGTCCAGGACGCCGCGGACAGACGCGCCTTAAGTTGCGTAGCTTAAAGCATCCGCGACACCTCTGGAAGTGTTCGCGACACCTGTGGAAGCGTCCACGACAACTTTAAGGCGTCCGCGACGCCTTCTTAAGCGTCCACGACACCTCTGGATGTGTCCGCGACGCCTGTGGAAGCGTCCGCGACAAGTTTTAGGCGTCCGCGACAAGTTTTAGGCGTCCGCGACGCCTGTGGGAGTGTCCGCGACACCGCTTGAAGTGTCCGCGACGCCTTTTGAAGTGTCCACGACGCCTCCTTTAGCGTCCGCGACGCCTCCTTTAGCGTCCGCGACACCTCCGGAAGTGAACTATTTCTTCCTCTATTTATTTAATTCCCGAAGTTGCAAATGTCTATAAAGTTTTTTGAAGTACGCAAAGATCAAGTTGATGCAATAGTGGAAGAAAGAAAAGAATCTTTTTTACGAGAGTCTCCGTTGACACCATGACACCCAAAGACCGCAGAAAGGTTTTATTCTTGAATTGTAATCCATCGCTTTGAAGGGTGGAAAACATCGTACAGACTGAAAGCAAATCTTGGTAAAAGGTCATGAAAAGTCCGGGAGAAAGAAAATTCAATAGGTCAGGGAAAACCTTGAAAGTCAGGGAGAATGAAAAGAAAAATTTGCTAGACACCCTGACGCCAGAAAGCTCATCGAATCACCTTTTAAGGTCCCGTTTTCCGTGGACGGTCCTGGGTCTCAAAGAAGAAACCAACACAAACAAATGTCCGTAGAGTCGCCGTATTTAAGTCGGTCGTGCCGGCCGGCATCACGTGTTGATTGCTCGTCTCTCTCTGTATGGCGTGATTTTTCCAGTGCCGCACAGTGGATCGAGTCCATGGGAGAGGTCAGACAAAATTTAGAAACTTTAAAAGCTTATAACTCCGTTCATACAAAACTTTGAGGTCTTAAAAATGGTTCCATTGGTTTTCTTGTGAAATTTTCTTTCAGATACACCCCTTACACTTTAAAATGTGACGAAATAAACACCGAAATTCTCAGTTTCAGTCAAAAATTTCATGTCCGACTTTTCTAATCGACTCGATCCACTGTGTGCCGTGACCTGCCCTAAGCATAATATTTGCGAACTGATAGTGCACTAATTCCTTGACTTAATTCAAACAAACCAGCCATCGAACTCAATTGTAGGCACAGGTAGCCGATTTAAATTGGCGTGCAGAGGCCGAATCTGCGTATTATTATCTCTTCCTGACCTATTTCATTCGTTTTTAGTAAAATTCACGTCGTATTTTGAGGAGAAATTCTACTAACAAGATTACTGTTTCGCCTCAAAGTTCGAAAATTAATTATGTAATGAGCTTATTGGTAATTTTTCATAATTCAAGTTGAAACGTTCATTTCGACCCCTCATGTTTCATGCCTCCAATTATTGAAACTCATGTTCTAACGGACCTTATTCTCAAATACTTCACTACCAATCTGGGTTATCACTCCTGATTTTTTTGTATGATTCGGTAATCTTCTGAACAATCTTAATCTAATTGGAGCGAAAGATTTCACCTTAGTTTAGAAAAATTAAATACGTATGTGTTAGCTCTCATTTTCGTTATGAATCGTAGGCCCACAGATTTGGCAACATCTCACATACGCCAATTAATCATCATCAAAAGTGCCTCTCTGTGCGCGATTATCAGTAGGTAATCGGAAATCTCGGCTATGTTTCCGTCGTTAGGTCGCTATTATGACGGTAATGGTCTGCTGACGTCATTCTGGACGTATGACATTGTGCTTCTCCGAAAATAACATTTAAAACGAACGCAAGGATGAAAGTAATTCTCGACGGTGTCCACGATTGTTTGTTCGTATGGTGAACCTCTCTTAAAAATGGCCGGAAAAAATCCCAAGCGTATCTATCTGAAGTCGAAACGTCCTAATCGCTGGATGAGAAGAAGAATAATATTTTACACAGCCGGATGCATTATGTGCGAGTTCGAGGTATTTTTTTAGCATTTTTTGTCCGTGGTACTTTTGAAGAGTCAAAAATCTTTTCTGTTCAAGAGTTTGGAATTTTACACCTCCCTGGAGGATGTGGATTCCTTCTCACCCATCTTGCGCTCTTTCGTTACCTGAAGTTGTAACGTCAAAGTTGCAACGTTAAAGTTGTATCGTAAGTTTGCAACATTAAAGTTACAACGCTGAAGGTGCAACGTTAAAGTTGTAACGTAAGTTTGCAACGTTAAAGTTGTAACGTAAGTTTGCAACGTTAAAGTTGTAACGTAAGTTTGCAACGTTAAAGTTGTAACGTAAGTTTGCAACGTAAAAGTTGTTAAACTGTCGCGGGAAAGGCCCGATTTTACAACCATTTGTCACCCATAATTTCCGATCACAGCAAAAGTGACCGTACTTTTTTTTCGGAAATTCTGATTTCGGAAGGATATTTTTCTTAGTCTGAACGTCTTTCCTAAATTAAGCGAGGCATTTTGATACGACCGAACTTAACTTCCGGATACAGTGTAGTAAGTACTTGCTTCCTTCCATAGCCTTGTCTATGGTGTGATCATAGAGGTGTAGAACCAGGCTTTGAAAATCCCGTCCCGAGATTAACGGTGGGGGCGGCTATTCGGAGAAACCAGGAAAAGTCAAAGATGAGGATTAATTTGACCCTAAACTGTGGGGAAAATCGCTTTCATAAAAATTTAGAGCTTCCACATCAACTCGACTCAGAGATTTGCGGATTAATCTACGAAATCCACGGGCTTATCGTCGCACAGAGTAGATCAAGTAAACCAGAGAGTTCCGACTTGAAATTTTTGACTGAAACTCCAAATGATGTTTACCTCGTCACATTTTAATTTTTAAGGAGTGGCTCTAGAGGGAAATTTCACGAAAAAACCGATGGAACCAATTTTGGAACTTCAAAGTTTGTATAAACGGAGTTATTATCGTTCGAAGTTTTCAAATTTTGTCCGACCTCTCCCATTGACTCGATCCACCGTGCGTCGTATTTCAGACGAAAAAAGAGTAACCATATTTCATAACCGCTAAGAGTTCCTTCGAAAATTGTACGTTAACTCAAAAACTGTCAGGAATTTTTAAATTAAAATTTCACTGGTTTTCTCCTGATTGTGTACCCCGCAAAAAATCAGCCAATTTTTTAAGTCAGTTTTGCAACCTTGGAGCGGGGTTACGTCCTTTCGTGTAGAAAACAACGATGTGTGTGATTTCGGCTCGGTTCCATCACCTCTCGTTTATGGACTAAGCCTCTCGTTAAAATTTGGCAAGCTCTCTGGGCACCTGTTAAAAAGTTCGTTCAGACTCAAAGTTCCGAAATGTCTCACCAGAATCAAAAATTTCATCCGGACCGTAAACTGTCTCGTTCAAACCCTAAAATCCCCAAAATTAGCTTTAAAAGTTTTGCTTCGTCAAGAATTTTTCGACCAAAGGCGGTAGAACCAACCCTGAGTCAGGGTAAAGATGAAGATCCTTCAGTGTAGAAACTCAGATCATTGAACCCAGCGAAGGCACCGAACCAGAGTGTCAACGAGTCCGGAATTAGCACTGATTTTTTAATAGTGGTCCGGAACTACTGGAAAAGTGCGGAAATTCCGCAAGAAGGTCCGGATCTTTTTCATTTTTCGTCATTTTGGTCGCAATTTGAGCGAGAAATTCAAATGTTTGAAATTTTTTCGAATTTCGTTAATCGGCAGGTACTGAAAAAGTACTGAATTTTTCTGTTGAAGAGGTACTGAATTTCTTGAGTATGTGTTGAAAAAGTACTGTAAAAGTACTGATTTTTGGGCAGCCTGTTTTAGTAGACACCCTGCGCCGAACGCACCTGTTAAATCACCTGCACCTGATAAAGCACCTGATAATGAAGCCGAAAACTTTAATGAAAATAATTGTAAACAAAATTAATATTCATATCCGAACTGAAAAATGAGGCTTCGACGGAGAGAGAAGGAAAAAGCAGACCGTCTCGGTCGGCGCTCAGCGGCTTCACGCCGAACCTGCGAACCTCAAGGCCGAGTAAATTCCTCATTTTTTTTCGTGTGTGTGCGTCTGTGTTGGTTTGGACTAACTCGCTCGATTTAAGTCCATCTAGGCTGGCGAGATAACTGTCGTGTCGGCGAAAGATCGCGTCGATCGTTCCATGCTTCGACGTCGCGGCGCACAAGGGGACAGGTCACGAGAGAAGTCGGACCAGTATGAAGACTTTAAAAGCTTCGTTAATACAAAACTTTGAAGTTTTAATAGCGGCTTCATCGGGTTTCTCGTAAAATTTCTCGTGTGAAGCAACTCTTAAAATGTATTATTCGACAAAATAACCATCAAAATTATGAAATTTAGTGAAAAAATTTTGTCCGACGTCTGCTGAGGACTAGCTCCAGTGTGCGGCGGGCGCGGGGCGGCGAGACTTAGGGCCCAGATGGAGACGTTAGCATTGACATTTACGAGCATATTTATACATATGAGAAGGTCCTCAATCTGTACGCTTTGATCAGAGAGTCAATTCTACTCTACGACTTAATGTTCATTCATGGAGGGGTTTCGATAATTAACTTGAGTTTAAAAGTTCCGGGGCACGAACGAACATTTTCCGCAAAATTTTGAGAAAAAAATTGAGAATTGTGATGAAGTTAGGCAGAAGGGCCCTTAAACGAAAGGACAAAATTGAACGAGGTACCTAAGTTACTCCATCGCAGATTAGAGGAGTCATTCCGTCGTTTTTCACACGAAGGAACGTATCTTCTTTTCAACGTTATCAAGTTGGCTGAATCTTATAAATTTTTTCCAGGATTATACCCGAGCAATTTTTTCCGATATTTTTTAGTTTTTTGCTTGTGATCAGGGGAAGAATCGGCGAAATTTTCAGTTAGGAATGTCCGAGAATTTTCATGTTAAAACGTAATTTGCGAGTGGAAATTTCTCAACGTTGAAATGTTGCTACTTTCTTTTTTTATTTTTGAAAAATGACAAGTTTTGCATCTTCTAGACGCCGAGATCTTCTGAAATTTTCATGAAAATTGGCCCTCATATTGCTTCACAAGGTTCTTCTACTTTCGGAAGAAATTCCAATGGAAAGTTCGAAGCCTTTCATAAAATACATGGCCAGGAACAATTTGACGGAGTCAGTCAAAAGGGACCGTTAACTGGGGGAAGAAATAAATTAACTCTCTATCATGTAGCTGAAAAACACCCTGCAATTTCGGAAACTGACCCCTCGAAAGTATTTTAAAGTTCGAAAATGATATATTGCGAAGTTAAAAAAAAAAACTAACAAGGGTTGTCGGCATCGTACAGAAAATGCTCCATTACGCCCCCTCCCGGGCGCATTACTTGAAAGATCCTGCACCCCTGGTTGTCGACTCTGTTGCCAGCTTTTATTACTTACCATCTGGGAACTGGTGCCTCTTTCGTTCTGAGTGGCAGGGTATCTACAAGTCCGGAAATAGTACCGATTTTTTAAGGGGGGTCCGGAAGTACTGAAAAAATGTGGAAATTCCCCAAAAGGTCCGGAATTTTTTTCATTTTTTGGTCATTTTTGTCTCTAATTGAGCGAGAAATTCAAATTTTTGAAATTTTTCGAATTACTTCAAATGGAGGTACTGAAAAAGTACTGAATTTTTCTATTGAGGAGGTACTGAATTTTTTGGGAATGCACTGAAAAAGTACTGTAACAGTACTGATTTTTGGCCCACCTGTTTAAGTAGACACCCTGTTAGTGTAGTGGTCGCCGGGTCACTCTTTAGTCACCGTGTCTTTATTTTTTCTTGCAGATTTGCTATGAAACAATACATGGAAAGATCTTTCGGTCCCTAATTTTTGCCCAATTTTGTTGCAGAAAAAACTCCATCTAGCGCAATGGAATAGTCAAACGAATGGACACAATGGAGTGAGGCAGAATGGGATCCACGGAGAGAACCACGATGACGAAGCCTACTCCGGAAATTCGTCGGGCCAGTCCTCTGCCGCCGATAACTCGGACAGGAGAAAGAAAAGTAAGTCCTCAACTTTCCGCCCTCATTGGATGTTTCGGACTCATTGAAAGCTATTGATTACTAAGCTTGTGAAACGGAAAAGGAGGAAATATTGTGTTCCGTCCCGGAAAACCTCTCTCATTGCCAGACTGCCGTTCTGAGGAAGAACGCCGTGTGAACCTTCGTGCGTTGCCAAATTTCTTTTAGTAAAACGAATTTTCCGGAAAACTTGTGAAAATTTTCCGTCCACTTTCTCAGATAATTTTCTTCGCAGTGTGATCTAAATTATCACAAACTTTCGAGTAGAAATATCCATTATTCGTCTCAAAAATTAATATTTAAGAGAGGAAATTTGGCAACTCTCGGATGTTCATACGGCGTTTTTCCTTAGCACGACAGCAGAGGGGTCGATCCAAGTTATCTTTTTACATTTGGTATAGCCGGGTTTTAGCTTTGTTTCGTTCGTCTTTTTGAGTGGATGGGTGGAAAATTTAAGGAGGAAGAGGATAGAGGAAGTCAAACTGTCTTCTGGAAAGAAATATCTCTTGAAAAGCAAATCCAATCATCAGGGACATGTATCTTCGATTGGAGTTCTGTTGCACAGATAGTCATTTGCCTCTTTTACAGCAATGGAATTCTAAAAAATATTTCCTCGTTGTTATAGTGAAAATTTGATCAGTCATAATCTGACTTGGAAATTTTCATTTCAATCTCCTAGAAATCGATCCAGGAGGTAAGGGTAGTATTTGTGATATTGCACATGTATCCTTCGTCGGTTATTACTTAATTTCCACCCATTTTGTGATTGGAGTCTTATTTAGAAAACGTATAAAACCTTACCCTGGATGTGCACGTCAAAATACTTCATCTGCGAAAATTAAAACAGGGGAAAGACGGGTCACCGAAACCATTTTGAAAATAATATAATCTTTTAGTCTTGTTAAAATGCTTAAATTGTTTTATTCCTATCATATTCTCACCTCTGCTTTTGGCCTCTGTTGCTTGTGCTTCATTCTTTTTTTTCAAGCCACCCTTTTGATCGCTTAACTTATCTCGCTTATTTCTTTGGAAAAAC
The DNA here is from genome assembly GCF_001854935.1 of Bemisia tabaci. Taxonomy (NCBI): domain Eukaryota; kingdom Metazoa; phylum Arthropoda; class Insecta; order Hemiptera; family Aleyrodidae; genus Bemisia; species Bemisia tabaci. The sequence goes on from NW_017547115.1 coordinate 3,019,220, forward strand.
CTTTTTCCATTTTCCAAACTCTTAACTTACGGTGGAGATGATAGTGGCACAATGAATTCTGAGGCTATGCTTTGCTTTGTAGAAGAGACTGATGTAGCGATGCCTTTAAAGGTTGCAGACTGATGCACATCACACAGCATTTATTATTAGTGGTGTAGCTGTGTTTTTCTGTGGACCTCGAGAAATGTATATTTGTATACAACTTGGGATCACAAATGAATGAAGATGGATTGCTTTTGCTTCACAATGTCCGTATCAAATATTTTAAAATGCAGCAGAGCAGCTCTGACTCCAACAGCCGTAATTATTTTAGTTTTTAGAGTCCTTTAAGGTATAATGAAAGCTGGAGGGAAATTCACAAACCAAATCATCAATTGTCTGCCAGAATTAGATATGGGTTCAAGAACTACCTAATTCACAAAAATAGTCCAGTACCTTGTTTCCTTTTACTTTATCCAGTATTACCTGATTAAGGGAAAGATAAAAGAAAATGAAGTAGGAGCTTTTAATTTTTCACGATTCCTACTCTATTCTGTCAAAACCTGTTTTGACCCCAAAGCTTTCCTGCAAATGATAGAAATGCTTTTGCCATTCTGCGCTTGTAAAATTGCCATCTTGTGAAGGTTAATTTAATCCAAAAGCTTTTCTCGTGTATTGAAGCAGACATGTCATTAGGAAGTGTATTTTTATTCGAAATTACCACAAAAAGGAGTAGAAATGGAAAGGGAACTAACAATTCATTCGCTGGATCAATTAATCCCATTACCATTCCTTATTGGGATAAGAACCCCTTACTCATTTCAATATCTAAACTAAAATTATATCTACTAAGTAATGATGCAATGGGAAATCCTGTAATCTAACGTCTCATGATGTCACTTCATTTCTACTCAATTTTTTTGTACCTCCCACCTATGAAATCATTTCAGTACCTATTCAGATGATAGTGTTAGTGGGTTCAATTACCTATTTTACTTTCATTCTATGCGTACAATTTTTGAACTAATCCTGAACTAATCATGAAACTGCTAACGGAGTGCGGACAACTGAGTAATTTTAATATCCCTCTGATTACCAAACCTTCTTCTCAGCCATCTTTTTCAAAATCTCCTGACTTTGATCAGAAAGAGCAGAATAAAATAGTCTTCTGCTTGTACATGAAGGTTTCATGTTCTTGCTAATCTGATTATTGATTGTGTTCATGTGCCTAGAAGCAAAAATGACAGAAAGTAATTCAATTCAACAGTGAAATAGAGAGGAAAAACAAGATATTTCTTAAGATCTGTATCATTTAAGACTCATTAGTCTAAAGGAGAGTCATGTACTGCAATCAGGAACTTAATGGTACTATAAATTTTGATAAGTTGGAAAAGTTACTAACTCTTGCTCTGTGTGGTGGTAAAATAAGTCCTTTAAAGTCACTCTTGATCAGTGGCAAGGCAAGATAATTGACTATCAATAATATCCCATTTGAAGCTATGGTGAAGAATCAATTATTGTGGTGTTCGTTGTGAACGCCCTGATATTCGACCTTTTTTCATAGGTTTAAATGGCATATCAATCAATACATCGCAAACCTCGCCACGCCACTGCACTTAATTGATGGCATCATTGACTGACTTAAGTACCAACATACAATCAGCAAACTGTAATACTCTACTAATTTACTCTATCCTTTCTAACATCAAACATTTTACTTTCTTCTTTTTACAGCTTACCGGAATACAAGGGACACGTTAGATTATAATTTAGCTTACGATAAAAAAGATAGAATGAACCGTCCAAGGGATCAAAATAGATCAAATGGTAAAGACGTTTTTCATTTGTGATTGTTAAGAGTGTTTTATTTTTGATAAATAATAATTATAGCCACTTTATTGAATTGAGCAGCCATTTCATTTAGTTGAGCAATAACCTGTGTCATTATTTTGTTGCTTCTTTTTAGGAACCATACCCCAACTGATATCAGATTTACCCCGCACGGTAGTTCTGATACTTTCTTTAAACCTTATCTTTAGGACGATTTTGTGACGACTCAGCTTTTAGTGTTTTGTTTCCATGTGTGTGTTTGTGTGCTTTTATGTGTTTTGCATAAAAAAGTACGAACGTTCCTGAGAGAACACTCAACTCACAATTAGTTTATGTTTTATTTACAATTACAACCGTACAAGAAAACTTCTGAAATGAAAAATTAATAAATAATTATTAAGTGAGATAGCAGGAGAGGATTTAGTGGAACTATATTGAAGTCACTGATGAGGGAATATATTTCCAGTCATCAAGGTAATGAGTAAATCTCAATTATTTTTAGAAATATTAAAAAATTTCTTTGCTCTTGCTTTACTGTTCTGCTTTTTTCTTGACTTTAAAATGTATCACTAAAGGTGATTGATAGCAGTGTATTTAAATAAATTGAAACTTCACAACTGAAGGTTTCATCACTTGTCGTTTTTGAAGTCAATTATCTTATTTGTACACTTTTTGGCCTTGTTTCCTGCGTAAAATAATGTATCAGGCTCAGCACTATTTTACCACCTTGTTAACTTGTACCTATGTACATTTTTAGCTTTTGCACCATTTTTCGGTAGAAAGTATTTTTAATTTATACCTTATTTTCTGTTGATACTACTTACATTGATTACTATGAGAGATGTCCTGGAAATATTTTCTGTAACTTCCAATTGAAAAAGGAGGAAAGGTTTGACTAATGCCTATAAAGGATCATGCTAAACCCTGATTTAAAAATTCGGAAGCAAATGAACAAGACCTTGTCAAGGTTTAATATAAAGAGCCTCCTAAGTTTCATCAAGTTAACTTGAAGAAAGTTCAAGTATCTTCATAGAGATGTAGCCTGTGATCAATTGAAACGTTAGTGACACTCTTTGAAAAATATTGATTAACACACCTTGTTAAGTAAACTCAGCAAAAAATTTACCTACTTCAAGAACTCAATTCTTAGTTTTATTACCCGAGCTCAGATCTTGCACATGTTATCAAACTCCACCGTGTCATCAAACTTCTACCTAATTCTTCTTTCAAGCAACAAAATGTCTTATCAACCACGTTCACTGAACGCCTTAAATTTTCTATGGATGAGTAGTAACGATTAGTAGCTATGGTTGGTAGTAAGTAAGACAGTTAAGCATAAATATTCTTATCAGTTGCTTAGTCTGCGTTATAGATATCATTTATTACCTTGCTAGCATCCCCTTATGAGAACTATTCTTAACCTAGTTACTAACTGCATGGTATTGTTTTTTTTTGCAAACTGGCTTGGTGGCCTTGTGACAACTAATAATGTTTCTACACATCTTTGAAAAGTGTTTGATTGCTTCGGTCTTTATACTGCCAATTTAAAATTTTTTTTCTTTCTGTTATTCCTTTTCATATGGCAAAGGCAAAAAGCCATTTCCAACATTAAATAGTCTTTTGCCTACTCAGATAAGGAGCAAATTAAAATTAACTGTGACAGCCTCGGTAGATAGTAAGCTACCTAGGTAGGCAGCGAGCTGCTCAGATAAATAAAAAGCTGTGAGAGTGTGCAAATAACAATCTGATAATCAAATGATAACAAAACATTTAGCAGTCAAAGGAAGATAGTAGAAAGGTTTAAGATTGATTGAAAGATTACCTTCAGATGTTGAGCTTTGCAAGAGATGATTTTATTAGTTAGAGCAGTTCAACAACCCATGATATCCATTGTTACTTTTGATGTTGTTTTAGAAACTTGTTGCATATATAGAAAGCGTTGCAAAGCTCCTCAAAAACCTCTTGCAGCTTATTTCGTAAAACCATGTGTGTTAAAATCCCTGCTGCGGTGCCCTTCTACCGTGGCAAAAAACAATGATCGTTATTCATTAGAAATGGCTGCCCGATGTTCATGCAAAACTCTGAAAATTCAAGAAATACTTACTGTGGGTGTGATTAAAGTGGGTCACTGCAAGTTTTTTAAAAGTTTTTTTCAAATTAAGTTTTCAATTTCGGTTTGCACGTCATTTACTTTGCCTATTTGTTATTCTTTTCTCACCAACTGAACTATGATTTCAGGATACTATAATAACCGCTACTATGATCGAGAGCGAGATTTTGATGATGGAAACAGGGGTCGAGAAGGAACAAGATACAATCGACCCGGCAGAGGTGGCCATCGTAACAACTATCGCGGAAACATGCGTCAAGGCAGGATCCAGCGCAAAAATTATGACTTCCCAGCAGATTTTTCCAACGTAAGGTTTCTAACAATCCTTATTCCAGAAAAAAAAATTCTGATCTCTTTTTTCTTATGGTAATTTAAAATTATCAAAGGAGAAGTACAATTTTAAACATTTCAGTTCCTAACCAGTTGCGACCTTGTAATGTTCAATTTTTCTATTATGTCTTTCATTTTCTCTGCCATATTAATGAGCCATTTTTTTTTTTACTCACAGGTCAATAGGTTTCCAAATACATATATCATGCCAATGAATGGAACTCTATACTTCGAAAATGCTGCACCGTACAATAATTTAGATGACAATACTTTGACAGAACTAATTAAAAAGCAAATGTAAGTATGAAAAAGTTATGTTATCTTTCAAACACTTTAACAGTACTTTTTGTATATAGTCATACGTCCTCAAAGAATTTTTTATATTCCACGGTTCGCATCACAAAAAAACCAAAAAGGAACAACTCAGGCACAAAATTTCTCTAATGTTATCTAACAATACGTCAATAAATTATATTTAACACCAGCCTTCTCTCTTACCTTGTTCTTCATAATTCATATAAAAGGGTCATCAAAAATTGTCTTGTTCTATCTTCTCTGTACAAAGTAGGTAGCCATTTTATTAAACTGGAAAAATTTACCATTATCACTGCGTCCAGAGATGCTGATCTTTTTGTAACATGACTCTGGTGTAATTCTGGGAGGTAGTGTAGCTTTGTAGTGGTCGCTGAACACCAGGAAATAATTCTGTAGACGAGGCGTGGAATCGTGGCAAACCTAAAATTTCATGTTTTTAGAGGCCTTTTTTCATGGCGTCCTAGAAAGTTACATTCTTCAATAGGCTGGAGAAAAAGGTACTTTCTGGTTGCATACGCAGGTTGAGTGGGATGGGATCGAAGACTTTGATTAACTGCAGCACCAGAATTTATGTTGTCAATTATGATCAGGTGTGAATATCTTAAGTCAAAAAAAGAGGCCGATGTTCAAATTCTTGCCAAGGTATCATTTCTTGAATTTTTGTCAAGAACTTACGAGGCTTTTGTCAATGTCTCGGAAAACAAATCCAGTTTTTCGTTAATTTTTAAATGTAATGAATAAACCCCTCTTCTTTTCCAGAGAATATTATTTTAGCGAGGAAAATCTATGTAAAGATGTCTTTCTGCGTCGTAAAATGGATCCTAATGGCTTCCTGCCTGTGACTCTAATAGCTTCCTTCCATCGTGTGCGAGGGTTGACTCCAGACTTAAACAAGGTGATTGCAGCAATACAACAGTCAGACAAGTTGGAGCTTGATAATTTCAAGGTAAGTCTCAAAACTCTGGCCCCATGGATTTTTACTTTTTTTAAAGTTTATTTTTAAATTTAAAATTATTAAACTCAGCTCACAAAGCAAATAAAATAAAGGTTCCAGACATGCGTCTTCTTCTTTAGGGTGGATTCCAATTCAGGAAGAGCCAGGTGCCCTGGATAATGTCGGATTTGATATAAATTATTTTGTGAGTGCAGTTTATTGTGTAATTTTAATTTCACACGTTTTCATTTTGTGCTCTTGCCTCAGTTTCTCCTTCACAGTTTAATTTCGCTCTTGAAGCATGCCAATAATGACTCCCTTTGATTTACGAAGATCCATGAAAGATACTCTCGGTAGATCTTTAAATTCTTTTAGAAAAAGACCCAGTAATCTCAAGAATTTTTCAATACCTCCATTTTTTGAGAGGCAACAGTGAAACTTCTTCCAACCAGTGCCATGAAAAATTTCCCACTCTCAAGTTTTCATTTCTCTATTTGCCCTTTTCAGGTTCGAACGAAAACTGACCCTACCAGATGGCCGATCCCAGACACTGTGGGCAACACCATTTATGTGACACCGATCCATCCGTTGGCCATGCATCCCCTAGGAGCTCCCACAAGTATCCCCTCCATGCCAAGTCTACCAACTATGCCTGCCGTACCTGCTGTCCCTGCCATGTCTGCGATACCTGCCATGCCTGCTATGCCTGCTGTTCCAACTGTCATTGCACCGCAGACACCTGCTCCAGCCCCCCCTCCGCTGCCCCATTTCGTCAGTTTTCCGCAGCCGGTTGTACCGCCTCCTAAGCCTCAGCTTAACAACCCTGTCCTGCCTCCGAACATCAATCCTGCGGAGTTCATCCCCCATGTCGAGAACCTGAATCCCAACGTGCCAGAATTTGTCCCTGTAACAGTGGACCGTGCCAGTGATTTGGGAGACCTCGATGAGTGCGTTGAGGCAACTGAGGCGACAGAAGCAACGGAAGTTTCTAGCAAAGAGGTCAGCAAGGAGGCAGATGTCAAGACTGACAATGCAGGCACAGAAGCAAATCAAATCAAACAGACTGCATCTGTAGATGTCAAGAAGAGTGAATCTAAAATGGAGAAAGAGCCTGTAATTTCTGGTAAGACATTTAAACATTGCTAGTAATGAATTCTCTTGAAAAGTCTGTGATACATCGGGTCATGAATGAGTGAGAGTAATGCAACTGGAGCCATTCATGGTTATTGCACCCAGAGTCGCCTATTGAACATGTTTCTATTATGTAATAGAATTGCTGCTTTTATTTAGTAATTTGTTTGTCAGTTAATTCGAGAAAACTTCAATACCTTTTTTCCTTTTTGCAGCATCAACACCTGTGATTCCAATACCGATTTCTTCCTCTCTCACAGACGATAGTCATCTTGGTAAAGATATTGATTCAGATGAAGAGGAAAAACAGTGGCGCCAGGTAAGAACTTAAAATCTACTATTTAATTCAGGATGAATCAATCCTCATAATCCTGAATATGTGTCTCATTTGTAGGTCAGACTCTTGATCCTTCAAGAATAAAAATGTACAAAGAAAATAATGATAAATAAATCGAAATTTTTGATCTTAAAATAGGCACTCAGAATATACATAATTGTTCTGTACGATGAGACTGTAATCCGTACTATCATTCACCAGAGAGTCTTCAACGATATTATTTTTCTTAAAAATGATGTTTTTATTACTTGTTTGAAACTAACGTATTCCAATTTATTCTCATACCATTCCGAATCACAGTGGTCGCCATTGCAAATTTTTTTGGGCATCAATAATTTCTAAGTTCTGAAGAGCTGTCTAAAGAAGCACACATTTTTTGGAATTCCAAGATTAGCAGCAGGTTGAATAATACTTTTCTCCTTAAAATCTAGTTTATGGCGATTACATTATTTGGAAAGTGATCAGTCTTATGAGGCTCTACCCATACGAAGTTGTGAAGAAGTCTGAAAATGATTTAATTAAATGGCATTTTCGATTGAAAATTGTAATGCCACTGGAATTCCGCACTTGCATCCCTCTTCAAATGAGAGTAAGAAGGGGAAGGAGGGATTAAGCAAGATTAGCTCGTAGGAGATTTCTTGAGGGGTGGGAAAAAATAAAAATTCGAATATTTGAAGATAAAAAGATTTTTGGGGTCAGTTCCGTATTGGCCACACGACTGTATGACATACTGACGGTACTAAAAAAAATTCTTTTTTCTGCAGGTGAATAGGAGGCGCACAAAATCTGGATCTCAAAAGCCTGAGAAGAGTGGCAAGAAACCAAGTCTCGCCAATGAAGAGAGAGAGGAACTGGATTTCCAGTTCGATGAAGAGTTAGACAACCCGCTGCCTGGTGGCAAAGTCAATCAATTCACTGAATGGTCAGTCCCTTTTTTCCAAGAAAGTTTTAAAATCCAGCAAAGCCAAGCCTTCAACTTTTCAAACTCTCCTTGCTGTGTTTGCCAAATTGAACTTATTACCCACAACCTTAAATTCATCGATCAATCACAGTGCCACTATTTGTTTTGCATTATCTGTATGTGAGGTGTTCTCAGGGTTTGGCCTTTAGCTCGTTTTTAAATGAATTTTTGCCGAGAGATCCAACTCAGCTTATGAGGACAAGAGGTGTTTTTTCAAGGACTGTAGAATCTCGGAATGAATGTGTGTTAGGGTTACTTAAGTGAAGTGGAATATTGCAGGAAAAGGAGCCAAACATCAACAATTGTACCATTAAGGAAGTCATTTGTGGTCTCCACCATGAGTGTAGGTTGTTTACAGAGCTAGAAAACCCAAACATTTTATGGGAAAAGTTTCTACCGCAAAATGTTAGATGATTTCACAAAAAACACTGGAATTATGTCCTGCTGCCTGATTTTTCTCTGTTACTATATTTTTACAATCATCAGAATGAATATAGTAAAAAGTTGATTTTAGAAATTTTTCCTGTTTTTAATACAAACAAAGTGCTGTCCCAAGGTTTTAGTATATCTGAAATCTGTGGACCTTTCTGTATTGCCTTAAGCCAAAGATATTAAATTTTAACGCAACTCAGCTGGCTCTGTTTATGACTTGCTAGATTGCTGCCAGTTGTACTCTTCTCGACATAATGGAGAGTTCCATCTTCAAAGTTGCTTTAATCAAATAGAGGTATTTCTTCTATTTACAATGAATATTTTATGTTCAGGTCGGAAGATGAAGATGACTATGAAATGAGTGACAGAGATCTCAACAAATTGCTTATCATAACGCAGAATACCCATGCGCCCACTCGAGCACCAAAACATGAGGGCTATGACCGTTCTGGTGAAGTTCTGTCTCGAGTTAAGATCAGTCAAGATCTAGAAGAGGCAATCAACATCGGATTGCAACAGTATGAAGATGGACTTTGGAAAGAAAAGGTTTGTATCTTTAAATGTCAGAGTATTGATTCATGGTGGGTGTCTCTGTATGTGTAGGGGAGCAAGAACCATTTTTCATAATTCCTGTTTCTAGAAAAAAATGAATAAAAACTCATTTTTGTTAACAGTCTACTCAGTAGAACATTTTTACCATACTTTTCCTCTCAATACCCCAGATTACAATATCAGAGACATAATCTAATCACATCATTTTTGTAAGTGAACTCCTTGGGAAAAATTCACGATAACCATCATTTTAATCATTTCTCTAGATTTGATGATTACATGTTTTTTATAAAACTATGTCTATCTGCATGAGCAGTTAAATCATGACTAAAAATATTTATGCTGTAATCCAGATAGCTCCCTTCAGAAATGACTGTGTACAAAATCCAGCTATTGTGATCCAGCACTTATTGTGTGTAGTGATCCAGCTATTCCTAAGATAAAGACCAAGCAAATCACAAGGAAATAGATATTAATCTAAATGCATTTAACTATGCTCATTTTATCAAAATTGTATTTCAATGGCTCATCTAAGATAAAAATTGTAGCCTTATCATAGGTTTTTCATTTCATCAACCTTAGTAATTAAGAAAAACTGATGACTGAGTTTCAAGAAGACAATCTGACCCTACTCGAATATGAAGTTTCTTTGCATCATACCCAAAAATTCTGTTCTGGCTTGTGAGCTGCTAATTGTTTATATTTTAGGACTGATGTATAATCAAATAGGTCCATATTTGCATCCATTTATTAATTTTGCTCTGTCTTACTCATCTCCGTCTCTTGTTTTGTAACAGTCGTATGCTCAGCAACATAAGAGTGTCAACATTATTTCTCAAGAAGATTTTGACAAACTTATGCCGAGAAATAAGACAGTGACGAATACTGAGTATGTACCGCCTCCACCTCCACCATCTCTGGTCAACGATGCTGTCCTGCCAGAAGTTGCTTCTAAGAAGATTGATGATATTCCAAATGTGAGTAAACTGCCCTTTTCACTAATCCTTGAAGCTTCAGTTAATTTTTAGTGCTGTTATACGCAAAGTATGAAGAGAAGTGCTTGTGATTTCTTCATGTGTCATAAAAAAAAAACCTCAGACCCAGAAATAATTTGAATAATGTGATTTTGTCATGATACCTAAGAATCTGCCTGAAACAGAGAAAAGTTGAGGTTCTTCAATATTTTCCAGTTCTCAAATACAGGTAACCCCAAGACCCAATTTAAGCATATCTTTTTTGATCAAACTTGCTGTGAGTTACAGATCATGAGTCAAAGAACCACTGAACAGAGAAAGAATTGAAGCTCAACACTTCACATCCCTTCATCAAAATCTCATGCAGGATGCAATGAGCATGATCAAGAATAAAACAATGGAGCTCTTGCATGCCTTTGGGATTTGTGATTTAAGAACAAATTTTGAATAGCTTTTTGAAACTAGATCTCAGTGTTTATCAAAACCTGTTTTTTTAAACTTAGTGGATCATAGTTTTATTTGTGCCATTTTTTCTTGTACACCGTCAGGCTGTGGAGAAGATCGAAGAAATCAAGGCCAAATCAAAATTCCAGCACAAACCCAGATTCTATGGTGTCGTGAAGGATCCTAGAAGCACGAAGTGGCTCGCCCACGGACGCAAGCACAAAACACGACACAGTGCCAACCCCCCTGTCGAGCACCATGTTGGTTGGGTGATGGATGTCAGAGAACACAGGCCCAGAACTTCATCTATGAGGTTTGCATTTGGCAACAACTTTTATCTATCATTCATAATGCACTCAAAAGAATTTTTCTCTTTAGAACCAAACTTATTTTCTTGAAGTTAATCTTTGGCTAGAGTCTGTAAAGTTTTTCCAGGAGACGGAAGGTCCTGTAGAGTTGATCAGAATTTAGTTTATAATATGTCCCTCAGCAAGATGGCCATACCTTGATGGGTGTGATCAAGCGTAGTCAGTGTTGAAATCACATTGCCAGTTGATGGACAATCAAACTGTCAGTCTATTTCAGTGCTAATTGAGAAAAGCGCAATTTAAGTTCAACTGAAAGATATTGCAGGGGTTGCAAGAATCGCGGATAAGTTATAGTGGTGGTTATTTTAATAACTAATTAAACTACACTTTTTGCAGTGTCTTTGGTTGTTTCCGTGATCCGGAAGTCTTGCAGCTCAAATTACATGAGTTATGACATAATATTGTCCGGCAAAAAAGTGATTTTATGACTGCCTCAAGGTTTTAAAACTTTGGCTACTCCATCACTATAGCCACAAACTATATTTTCACTCTCTGTCAATGTAGAATTTTCATTATAATTAGAAAATTCAGTATTTTATACACATGCAGCAGTTCTGTGCTCCATTAATTTTTTCCGTGGTCTTCATTGATGAGCTTACCAAGTCGTGTGTAGAAAGTTCCTTCTCCTAAAGCTGTTATATTTTTTGAATTTACAACTAAGCCATGTGTATTATTCCAGCCTCTTATTCAAAATCTCAAATATCTAGCCTTAAGGTATTTTTTTATGTCCTGAAAGTAATCAAACACAGCTATGACAGATTTGGCTCGTTAATTTTCTATAATGAAAAATTTTCCTATCAGTTTTATTTTTTTGACATTTGTCTCCCTTTAATCTTACTCATAAACTGAGAAAAAAAAAAACTTGAAATATATATCAATTCTTGTCTTGCGCAGTAGTAGCACTGGAACCAGTCCAAAGGATGGATTCTTAAGCAGTACGCCAACATCGCTTCCCTCGTTCCAACACCCCTCTCACGCCTTGCTCAAGGAGAATGGTTTTACACAACAGGTGTATCATAAATACCATGACAGATGCCTTAAAGGTAATTTTCAACTTTATTCTTTTGATTTTTTAGTCAGCCTAGACCATTGCGCATCTATGAATGTTTTCAAATTTCATTTCAAGTATCATAGGCTAACAAGTACAAGATGCTCATTAGGCCCTGTAAGAGCTGAAATCCCAGGGTATAGCTTATTTTTTTCAAACTTGTTGTAACTTGTATATCTTTCAGGCATTCCCATCATACAGCCACTATGTGGATTGCATGTCTCCTCTTCTGAAATGTATAGTATGTGCAGCCATTCATTGATAACGGCTACCCAGACCATGCATGGTGGCAGAGACAACACAAGATTGAGATTGGCTGCAATGAGAAATATTTTTGGACACCATTTTGGCTTCTCAGACATGCGACTTGTTATGAAAGCTCAAAACATGCTCCTTTGGACTCATTTTTTATGGGTCAGTGTTGTTCGAAAAATCTGAGGAAATTCTTGTGAACTAAATGCACTCTCTACTTATAATAAACTTAATAATTAAGCACAATCCAACTCCATGGTTAATTTTCATGCCCTCATTAGGCAAGTAATCCTGGGAGGTGATCATGATACCAGTAATCCTGGGAGGTGTAAGTTTGATAATTTAATTAATTATTATCACTCTTTACTCAATGATTGTCCACTACGAAATGCTTCTTTGTCTACAAAGTTTCACTAGATTTACAATTCTAATCTGTGACATACATCTTTTTTCTGTGTTTCAGAGAGGAGTCGTCTTGGGATTGGTCAGTCACAAGAGATGAATACTCTCTTCAGATTCTGGTCCTTCTTTTTACGTGATAATTTCAATAAAAATATGTATAACGAGTTCCGCAATTTAGCCATTGAAGATGCAGAGAATGGGCATAGGTAAGTTCATCCATCTTGTTCATTCCCTTGTAGTCAATTTATTCCTTCTTTTTCATTTTAGAGTTTTAACTGACTTTATTGTGCATCTTATCTTGTACTCTCTTCGACCATATTGGAATAAAAACTCAAAACCAAAAGAAGTTGAGGAGCAATAAATAAATTAATTTAATTTAAATTGTGGAGTATCATAACCAAAGTTCCTTTTAACCCAAGGGCTTTTATCAGTTATAATCTTGATTGACCTCACTTGTTCCTCCTTATTCTCGCGAACACTTGTGGGTTGCTACAGATCTTTCCAGAAGTTGAATGGCAACCCTTGGATATTTGCTATTAGAATAGAACAAAATAGACCCAGAAGTTATGCACAATGGTGGCCACTCGCTGGTACTTGTATGTGACAGTGGTTATTTTCCGCTTTTTCATGATTTTGTGGACGTACTTATGTATTGGCCTTTACTGAAAAGCTTATCTATTAATCTTTTTGCAAATTTATTTCTTTAAAAAAACATGAACAAAGCAAAAGAAATCTTTTACCGCCGGATTAATTTTTTTAATTGGCGTGTATTAATATTTATCTGTTTCTTTGTTTGTTCCAGGTATGGCTACGAGTGTTTGTTTAGATATTATAGCTACGGTCTTGAAAGGAAATTCAGACCTCAATTATATCAGGACTTCCAGGCAGAAACAATTTCTGACTATGAAAATGGTAAGTAATTCAATTTACTTTTAGAAGTGTTCGATAATGTGACATGATTTTGCTCCACAGGAATGAACAGTCAGAAGGGAATATAACTATCTTTGGATTTTCGTTCTCAACAATTATTGAAATGTTTCTAGTCAACATTATTAGATTCTATTTTGGCTCAAAATTATCTTTAAATATTCAATTTCATTAGAATTCAAGCAAAGAAAACCTATTTTACTTTTTTTAACCTTTTTAACATTGCTTCCAAAATGCACTCTTCCAGATACCAGAAAAACTGTCTTTGCCCATTAATGCCTCTATATTATTTCAATTCCTTTTGTCTTTCGATCACTTCATCATCGCGGGATTTCTTCTTTGCAAAATTTTTAAACAAGGCAACACTCAAAAAATTTATCATTTATTTCTCCCGAGGCGCTTTCTCCTCTCAAATAGGACTGTTAATCACTTTCCAGATCGTAGTTTCTTGTAGATTAGAGTTTAGAATTTGTCGAGTACAGCAGAACCTATCTGTATCATATTTTTGATCCCTGGCTTTGATGTAAGGACCGCGTTCAGCAAGAAGGACTCTAATTTTTTTTTAGATAAAAAGGTAGGCTTTTCAGTTTGAGGTGAGCAAATTTTCGCATTGATCATAAAGTAGACTTTCAGCCCACTGATTACCAAAGCATGTATTTCAAATAAGTCAGTTCACTTTGAAGCTTCCACCTGCGGTATTTTTGCCTTCACTTATTTACAAACTGACCTTAAAACTTGATGATCAACTCGTGAAACGAGTATCCTCATATCATCTGCCTATGACTCGTTTTCCATCCCCAGCTTAATCCTAGGTCATCAATCATATTGAGTTTGGATTTTTAAAAAATGTGTGGGTTCTTTTGAAAAACATTTATTTTTTATTGTCTCGTTTCAAACTATCTTGCCAATATATTTTTCACTCTGTTCTACAGGTCAGCTGTATGGCTTGGAAAAATTCTGGGCATTCCTCAAGTACTACAAGCATGCGGATAAACTGCAAGTTTGTCCAAAACTCAAAGAATACCTGTCTAAATTCAAGACTATCGAAGATTTTAGGATGAGAAATGTGAGTATCTTCTCTCACGTTGTTTATCTAATGCTTCAACTCTAACTTTTTAACAATGAAAATTCTGCAATAAAATCAATTACAGTTCCTTCCGGTGTATTTGCCGTTCTTTCAATTTTTGTTCTCAATCTCTTCTGCAGAACACAATGTCGAAATGCAAGGTGGACAGGCAAAAACTGAAAAATTGTGGAAAGACATCGCAAATAGTCACTTGAAAAACGATTTTGTGCCAAAGACCAAAATTAATTTTTTTCCAAAAATGTTGCTTTTAAGTTCTCCAAAATCTCAACCCAACTGTCGAAATCCTTGCTTTATATCAAGTGCCCTCTCATATTAGTGCACTAGAATTTTATCTTCAAGGATAGCCAACATCTTCGACTGTGGTTGATTTCCTCAGCTTCCTCTCCATTCTAGTACCTCATAAAAATTATTCTAAATTTCTAATTATTTTTTGAACCAATTTTATTTGACTCATCATTCAGTCTACTCAGGGTGTATTTACTTGTAGGTGTAGAAGACAACTGCAATTTTGAAATTTTTAAAGCTTTGAAATAGCTTTTTTCCGTACCCATTCCATAACCCCAATGAAATGTGAGGCCAAGTCAATGCAAGAATCATTGACAAAAAATTGGGCTGTGCATATTCTGAACTTGTAGAATTTTAAATTACCCAGAATCAGATGTTTTCACTCAAAAAAGTGTGAATTTTCTGTGTAAGTAAACTTCTTTCACATAAATGTTGCCAACTTTAAAAATTGCATTGTTCCAAGCAGAACTAAGAACTTAACAGGTTCTTGGCTTTGAAAAAAGATGAAAGTGTCTTCAGTTCTTCTGAAAGTAACCTCACCCTTCATTGTTTCAGTTGAGAGATCAGCAGGAAAGAAATTCAAGAGGACGCCGAAACCGCAGTGTATCAGAGAGTGCTGGCTGTTCGTCTTCATGGGGCTCTGTAGCAAGTCAAAGAGTTGAGTTCATGGGCTCCGGGTCTCTTGACTGGAGAGCTGATTCTGGCTCCTGTAAGTATTAAATTTTTCTTATTATTCCAGAAGGGACTTTATAAAATAGTTAGCAAATAATCCACTGATGTAAATGCAAGAAATTATTCTCTGCAGATTAGCTTTTGTACTCAAAGAATTGTAGCATCTCAAAGCATCAGAATTAGTGAGAGGAGTTTCTTTGAAAAAGCTGATGAAGCTAAAAATGTCAGTAATTTTGATAAGTCAGGGGAAAATGCAGGAATCTTTGGAAAGATCTATCAACTCCAACAAGAAATAGGATTTGTTTCGTTTTAAGGAACCTTGTCAAAAATGTTTGGTCGTGTGTTCAACTCAGATTTTTGCACAACATTAAAAGATCAGCAATAAACTTCTGTATGTCAAAATCTGGCTTTTGAGCCTTAATCAGTATGTAATAGGGGTGGTATTCATAATTATTCCTGTAACTTTAGGGCCTCCTTAAGCCATGAAAATCAAAGGGGAAAAATGTGTCCTGAATGCGACTTGGTCAAATTATCCTAACTTTGAGTTAAGATAAGTATGTAACATGTATACTAACTTAAAAGTGTACTTAATTTGGAAGTTGTCAGTATAAGCCAAGTGCCAATATTTTTATCTGTTGAAAAGTTAATCAGCAAACTCTTTCACTGGGTTTTTCAACTTTGAACCCTTCCTTTTTTTCAGGGGTTGGAATTCTAGGAAAAGATACCGCTTAATGTACTCTTTCAATATACCACAAATCAAAAAAAATCCAAAGGGGAAAAAAAGGTCAATTTTGCATCAATTTCTATTGAGAATTAATAAAAAACTGTCGATCATTCTGTTACTAACACATTTTTTCGTTTTTTTTCTACAGCCACTGATGTGACCTCAATCCAGAAGAACTTTTCAAATAAAACTCTCAAAGTCAATTTTGATCTATCAGCAGCACCAAAGTTCAAGCGCACCCGGCATGAATCCTATAACAGTAATAAACCTATTTCAATATCATTTTCAGGCAAGAAAGATGTTCCACTTGCCTTGAGGATCAACCCAGAATCAAAGCCGTTTGTTCCAAAGTCAGCTCTGAAAAAAGCCTCTTCCCTTGAAAATGAAGATTCTGCCAACAGAGTTACCACACCAACGATTAAAGTGACTAACTTCGAAGAAGTTGTAGCACTTGATACCAATGAAGTCCCATGTAATCAAACCAATCAAGGACAAAGTGCCTCAAGTTTGCCACAAGAAAAATTCTGTGATATTATTACGGGAAAGTCTGCAGCAGCAGATAGAACCAAGGAAGAAATCAAATCTAAGTCAGACGCAGAAACTTCGAAGGGAGCAGTAGAATCAATCTTAAACGATCAAGGTGAAGTCGAAGAAACTGTAACTGAGAAATTAACTAACCAAGTTTTGACAGAAACAGTGTCAAGTAACAAACCAGCATCACCTGAGGCTATTGAAAAATCTACTCCAATTGAAGAGTCAAAGATGGAGTTGAAGTCAGATGCAGCAGAGAAGAAAGATGCTGGTAAATCAAAAGCCAAAGTAGAACTGGCCAAGGGAGATGCAAAATCTACCGTAAAGCCCAAAGACAAAGTTCCAGAGACTAAAATTTCGGCGAAACCGGTCAGCTCAGTGTCCAAAGTTGCTCCCAAAACCACTGACGCGAAGACCAGTAGAAGTGTAACCACTGCAAAGCCAGTCAGCACTACAAGCAAGGTAGCACCCAAGTCTGTCAGTAGCACCGTAACCAAGAAACTTTCAGATAGTCCTGTTTTAAGTAGGTCTGGTGTGAAAACCCCTGTTACAGGATCACCGACTGTGGTCAGAAAAACCAGTGTCACAGGCTCACCTAGTCTAGCAAAAAAATCTACTCTGGCGTCCGGATCGCCTGGACTCAGTAAAAAGGTCATCCCAGTTGTTGAATCACCTATTTTAGCCAGAAAAGTAGCATCAGCAGCAGGGTCACCCATTCTTGCAAAGAAACCCACCACAGGGTCGCCTGTTCTTGCAAAGAAACCTACCACAGGGTCACCAGGTTTGACAAAAAGGGCTGTACCTTCTG
This sequence comes from Bemisia tabaci, assembly GCF_001854935.1. Classification (NCBI taxonomy): domain Eukaryota; kingdom Metazoa; phylum Arthropoda; class Insecta; order Hemiptera; family Aleyrodidae; genus Bemisia; species Bemisia tabaci. The sequence continues at coordinate 3,036,653 of NW_017547115.1, forward strand.
TGGGATCGCCCAGTGTTGCTAGAAAAATTGTCCCTGAGAAATCAAAAGTTGCTGACAAAGTAACAAAACCAGAATCCTCCAAAGTCACAACACCAGTCTCAAGTAGCGCTGCTTCAAAAGCAAAGGTTGAGTCTCCCGCTCCTCCAGCGAAAAAGTCTACATTATCTGATATTGCCAAGTCAACTAGATCCAATCTCAAAGTTTGTGTGAAGTCGCTCTGCAATCTTGCCGCTGGTGGCAAGTCGCCAAAAACTGATGCTGAAAAAGCAACGGACAAAGCAGCAGCAGAGAAGAAAGTGGAAGATGCTAAGAAGACCAAAACAGCCACACCTGTTCAGGACAAAAAAGACTCTGTAAAACCTGCGACAAAAGTCAGCAGAACCGAGTCAGTGCTCAAATCCGCATTCAGCCTCAAATCGAAATCAACAGACGCAGCAAAGAACAGTGCAAAAACTGCAACCACTGCTAAGCCGAAAGCAACAGAAGCCAAGCCTCAGTCTAGTGAAAAAAGTGCATAATTTTAACTGCTGATAGATTTTGTTGCCCTCAAATTCATGAAGATCAAATGTTCGTGTCTCGGATGTCCTGCCCTTGCCCATAAAAAGTTGAAGAGCGGTTACTTGCCTTCGATTTATTTTCGGATTATTAGGACAGAACTATCATCAAACCCTGAGCTTTGCTCAAAAGCCGAGATTAAGTTTTAACATTTTGTTTCGGATAGATTTTTGAAAAATTGTGTAAGCAACCGTTGAGATTTTCCATTGTGATTATGTGCCCTGACAGATATTTTTTAAAAATTTCTTCTGAAACAGTCATTTTGAATTAATTAAGTTGCTGTTTTATAATTCTCTGTGAGTTTCATATTTTTTTATTTTGTATTATTTTTTCCACTGTTCTCTGAAAAATGATGTCCAATGCTTCTATCTGGAATAATCCAGAAGTTATGCTGATGATTGTATTAAATTGTGTTCGTGTTAATCAAGTTACACCGCAAAGTGACCCAAAACATCTCAGATTTCACTGCACAATAAGAATCAGACCTTTAAATTGGCCCATTATCATTGTTGTTCCACAAGTACAAAGGTGGCAGGTTTTCTTTCTTTTTTTTCTAACGGAGATATTTTTTTTTTCACCAAGTTTTGTTATTATTTTGATCAATAGAAGTTTTCTTTTTTTCGTTTTTAAAATTAAATAATTTTTTGAGAGCTAAAAAGTGCTTTATTGTCTCAGGTTTCTTTTGAATTTGCTGTTATGGTTTTGATTTCACAATCACCGTCACTCGGATGAACCGTTTTATTTTTAGTTTCCCGGTAATTTAGGGAAACACAAAAAAAAAAAATCCTGGAAAAGTTCAAGGATTGGAAGAAGAATTAATTCTTTTTCTCATGCATAATTTTCTCCTTTTATTGTTTCTTATTTCAAACTGTTGTACAGTCCCCTTGAATTCAATGCATGATTTTTTACACAAACGTGATATTACTACAGTGACGAATGCATTGCTCCCTCTCTCTTGATTTTGGATAATTTACTCTATGCATTGATAACAAGCAGGTCATGATTGCTTATTGTGAAGTTTGAACAAAGTTTTTTTTTCTTTTTTCTTCTTTTTTTGACATTTTCATAAAGAGCCAAAGATCTATATAAAAGTGTTTTGGCTCTTGCTAAAAGAAAATGTTGTAACAATGTGAAATATACTGATAATGGCATCAGTAGTTTTACATTTAAATCTGACTCAATAAGTGATTACAAATATCCAAGTCTGATGAGCCAATAAGAGAAGGGGACTTTTCATGAAATGGAAAAATTATTTTTTCATTGCACCAGCGTATATTATCCTGTTTTCTACGAAGTCTGCCAAAAATAATCGTTTCTTCCGTCACTGTTGTAACCTTGTAAATTCTGTACAGTTTCTTTTCAAACATGTTAGTCAACTTGAAAAGAATGATATTTAGTTTTAGTTGTAAGAAATCTTATTTTGTATTATTTATTTGGGACTAGACACTAAGCTTGTAGCATATATCGATTTTATATTTCAAGGACCGTTGCCTTTAGCTCTGCTTATTTATCATAAGTACGTCGCATCGCCGTTGCGACTGGTTGAAAGAAGTGTAGTGCCGTTATGTGGAAGTGTTATGCCTTGATTATGATGTCCGACCCGATCGTTGGAGTCAGTCTTTTACGCAGAAATCTAAATTCATGAACCTACTTCTTAAGTTGTATGTTAACTTTACCTCGATTAAGTTATATTTCCCAATGATTTTTGATGTCAAGTGCATCAAGTTTTAGAAGGCATTAAGGGAACAAGGCGTGTTGGCTCAATTTTTAATTAAGTGCTAAAATGTCTATTTTTTTCTAATTATATTGTTTGACACCAGCTAGTAAATGTCTGAAAAGTTTGGTAAGGTTGGTTAAAGTTTGGCATATCTCCATCCCTTAATATGAAAAATGACAGGAAAGTGAAATTCCAAGGAGCAAGATAATATTAATTCAAACTTTTCTCAGTCAATCTGGTTTTTTTTCTTCATTGCCCTTAAAAACCATTTTTTTCTGTTAAAATTTTGTTTGCTTTCTAGCTTGTTTTGTGATGATTCTAATCTCCATCTCAATTCATTTTACAGAAATTGACGCATGACCCAGCACTTCACTTTTGATAAAACTTATCACCAATTTTTCAAATTGTTAAAGTGTTTATCTCTTCATAAATCATGTTCAAACTTTTTGACGAAGAAAATGAATTCCGATATGCCAATCTTGTCCAATGCTCTCGATAGGAAGGATGTTTTCGCGATGATTCCAAAATTCGCAAAACTTACATTATGTTACATTTGCTCATAATTATCGTTTTTTTCTTAATTTGTATTTCTATGATTGACTTTGTTTAACCATGATTTTTACGAATAATATTGTTGTTTGTTCATATTGTATTTTCTTGGTTGTTTCTCTTGCTTTTGAGGTGTCCAAAATCCATATCATGAATTTTGCGATTTACAACTGCACTGGTGTAGTCTCTGGTTAAGTGGTTCAAACCTGTCGCTCACATTTAAGGTGTTATGGAAACCCCTATTTCCTCAGATTTGAGCTCTTGGAAAATTTTCCAGAAGTATGTATTCATGATTTTTTTTCAACTGAAGAAATTTGCTTCTCAATGCAGTAGGCTACCTTATGGTAATCAGGTTCCACTTTAATAATTGTATCAAACTTCAAATGCTCATAGATTAAATGCTCACTAACAGTACTTAAGAATATTGTGGTACAAATAAAAAAAAGTGAACATTCTTAAGACAATGTATCATACTCAGAAACAGTGTTTTGCATTTGTACACAATTATTTTGGATGCAACAGAATTTTGAATCATATATGTCAAAGTAAGTGATGTAAAATTTGAGGCTATTGAATTTATTAACTGAAAGTTATTTCACTCCACTGTTTAAACCTTAACTGCAGTTAATTTTTAAAAAAGAAAAAGTAATGACTGGTGGGAAAATTATAGTGCCTCCTGAGAGAGATATTCAATTGTTTTTATGAAAAATCTTAAATCAGAGACTACTTACTAGTCGCAGGAATGTTAAAATAATACTTGGCAAGTTCTAAACAATTTTAAATAGTTACATTCTTTTTCATGTCATTTTTGCCACTTTACACCTTGAAAACCTGTGAAAACATGGCTGCCTGCAATGTTAGGCACTCTGAAATTAGTCCAGTGGTAAACCCAAAGGAGGTGCTACTGTCAGTGAGACTGAGGACTACATCGAATCTTTGATTCCATATGGCATACATGTCACATAAGATGAGCCGGGCGTGGAAGAAAGTATCGCTGCCAGTCAGATGTGACAATTAGCCACAGGCATGACGGTAGATATGTAAAAAATCATTGTAGTGAAGAAAAGCTATGTAATAGATTGTTTTTTCTTTTACCTCACAAGTTTTGTTCCAGAAATTTTTTACAACTTACCGAAGTATCCTTAAGTCTCATTCTTCCATAGCGAAGGAAGGACATTTTTACTCTTAAATGTTTTTTGATTCTAGATAATTAGATGCTCTGTAGGAGAGGTTTTTTTCTTTTCTTTTTTCCTCTCCTGTGAGTTGAGCCCCATCATAGTCTGTTCCAGTTCTTCCCTCCTCGTTTAGTCTAAAAAAACCTCTCGATCCTGTGATCATTATTCTCTTTTACCAATTTCTTACTTAGTTTTAATTAGTTGTACATCCCTTCATGAACACAGCATTTTCCCTCTTCAACTCATGGTTTCAAATCTGTCTTTTTTGAAAATTATTTGTTTTGTCATTTGTGGATCATGGTCGCTCTAAAAGACGTGGTATATTTCTGGTTTGATCCTAAACCTCTTTTTCTTGCCCCTTTAAGGAATTCTGAACTGTCCTAATGAGAAGTAAAAAAAAATAAATACATCAGTATTATTTATCACAGTGCATACATTCATTCTAAGATACTCACTTTAATGAGTCAGGAAGAAAGTAAGGTACTGCTTGTCAAAGGCTTTGTAATTACAGAGAAGTCTCAATTATCCTTAACAACTAGGAGTGGATGTAATGACATCGCAAAACTGTGGATAATTTTTATCTCAGAAATGAAGCCTCTAATATCAACAAAGGCAGTATCCTTGAAGAAAAGTAGACTTCAAGACAAATCAGTGATTAGACTCATTGGAAGATCAGAGAGAGAATAACACTTTCCTTTAAAGTTTTTATCATCATAAGCTCTCTTAGTATATTTCCAGAGATTGGTTGAACTAATATCCATGATTTTTTTTCCAATCAACCAGAATTAATATTTAGAAAGGATGGTCATCTTTGAATTTTCCAAGTTTTAACCATGTTTATTACTGTTGCAAAACAGCTAGAGTAGAGACCTCTTGGTTTTGATGAGTCGCGAGAAAATAGGTAGCAAACCTCTGGTAAGGTTCAAGCTAGTAGGCTACAAGGATAATTGAGACTCTCTTGTACTGGTAGAATGTTCGTCATGAAATATGTGCTAAATTTCATCCAAAAGAAGTTACACTTCCTTTATTCTTTGAGTGGTTTCTGGGCGTGGACTTATTGAAGTGCCTCCCCACAACCATATGCACGAAGTGCCTAAACCAGTTGATGCTCAGTGAACCAATTCAAGAAAAAACGGACTTGTGTCTACAACGACCACCTCTTGCGAAACCTTTAAAACTGAAAGCAATAACTTATCTATAATTGAAGTCTGAAAATTATATACTTAATCCCATTTTTCTATGAAAAAAATTTATTTTGGAGTGAGCTGATTACTGTTTCAATTGGAATAAAAGGATTTTGAGAAAAGTTTGGTTTTAGTATGGTGTGTCTTTAAGGCTGGATACAGAACATTGAAGGGAAGAAATTCATCTAAAAATGTTAAGAACATCAGGATGATTTGAGGAATTTCATGAAGAAAACAGGGAGTCTAGCTTTATACATGGAGCTTCGTTAAGCCCAGTTGTTTGACACACAGTCAGAGGGAAGAATAAAAACGTATCTTCTATCAATGCAACTCCCTATTGCCACATGTGAAGTTATTTAGGCAACTGTAAGGTCAACTCTGGGAAAATGATAGAAAGTTTGAAAAAATCATTGATCAAAATACTCCAAAAATATCTCTCTTGATACGTAGAGGCAGCTAAATCAGATAAAAGAGGGGGGAAAAAAATCTGATAATCATAGGAACTCGAAAGAGGACACATTTTATACATCCTTTTTTTTCCAGTTGTCTTGAAATCAGCTTGCTTAATAGACTCGCACCCTACTCTAATCCTATCTTTGTTTGTAGAACACTACGAGACTACAAGGATTTAAATTGATGATACATAATATTAGTCTTCCACAGGTGAAAGAGATCACTCAACTGAAAGACTTGCCAGGAGAATTTCTGGGTTCATTATCATCAAGTAACCTAAAATATATTTAAGTTACACTTGATGCCTGCTGTACTAACAACTACAGTTTAAATATAGAGAATTTTTACATGATTCGGCTACGGACTCTGTATCAATATTTTGCTGCCCTGGGTGTTGCACTTTCATTTGAGCTTCAGAAGAATTACCTGGAAAATAAACTTGACCAGATAGTTTTCACTGATCTTTATTTATATTTTGTTGAAAAATAGGATTGCTGAGCTCTACTCAATAACTTTAAGACAGTACTGAAATATTTTCCAGTACCTATTTACAAAATCATTAACTTAGAACCGTGCACAATGAAAGATTGCATCTATTATACTCAGTCTGTGTCGACGTAAAAAAAAGTTGAATTTTTAGATCAAAATTATTAAAAACCTGTGTAGGATTTTCCCATTTGTCAATACAATTCTAATGGAGAGCAGGTCTCGGAAACAAATTCTTGAAAGAATTCCCTTGTGTGTAATTGTGTATTTTTCATACAGATTGACCATACAAATGTCCCATACTTAGGCACCTCTCATTATTTTGTATCATTCTTTCACCCGCCACGTTGAAGGGCAGGTAATGTTAGCACATTTTGCATGTATGTATTCTTTTCAAAAATATTTGATCACAATGGATTTAAGGAAGAAAGATTTGGCTTTTGGAAGACCCCATTGTGGAAGAGGTAAACTCAATGATGCTGTAATTAGTCAACGAAGTTTACTTTTTTGTTGTGAATAATTTCGTGAAGAGCTGTGTTCATTATTCCTACAATTAGGTATCCTTTTTATCAGTAATTTTACTCTTTATTTAATGATTCTAAATAAGTAATATTATTGCTCTTTCTACAGCATGAGTCAGAAGCCTTCTCCTACCAACTTTTGAAATCTTTTTTGTTGGGAAATGTAATTTTTGGTGTCAACTAGGATAACAAGCATATATTATACCTTCGGGGCCTACAAAAAGTTCTAGAGGATGTTCCCATGTGTGGAGAAGATCCCAAGTTGTCCAACGTTTGCTTATGAACCTGTCGAATAAAAATTTTAAATCTGTAGTTTTTTTTTTAAGAATAACATGCTTAAAAGTTATATTATGCCAGCTATGCCTGTTTATTTTTTGCTTTTGATTCTTGCTATTGCTCGCTCTTACTTTACTACACAATTCAATTTTTTTTCTCCTCTCTACTTACTTGGAATTTAATGTCTGTACCGTTTAAGTGGGTCTATTTCACCCTCAAACTCTCCTGAAAACAAATTCAAAGACTTCTTTATTTATTTGCATAAAATGTATCTATATTTTCTCTCAATTCAAGTTTCTACACCAAACACTGGAGGGATTCTCCGCTTCATATTCCCTTCTCTCTGAAATTTTAACCCCGCTGAAAAGTAGTTTTCATCGCGACTGAAGTACAAGTTTTGTCTGCATGGGTGAGTTTCAAAATTCAATGGTTGGAGAGGACTTTTGACTCAAACTGTGTAAATATTATTTGATTGTTGTGTTGTTAAGATTTCATTATATTCTAACGCATTAAACAGTTATTCTTTTACTCAGTGCCTTGTCTTCTTTTACATGTATGTCCTTTTTTTCTGACAAAACTGAATCTCAAACGTGGTATAAACAGCTGATACAATGTTGCAAGTCCAGGCTCATTTCTGACGCTTTAAAAAGGAAATGAACCAACAGTGTTTTTAAACATTTTCTGTGAATTTTCCTCCATCCACCCAAAAATTTTCACCGGAAATTTCAAAGAAATAAGTTGGTCGTGTTCCCTATAACAGTGCATAATAAGCAAAATTGTAGACTTTTGAAAGTTGCGATGGAGGTATGCATTGATATCCATACCATCATTTTTACAGAATAGGTGCATAATAGTTCTTTACATTAAATATCTTTTCTACATCAACATGACATCTACAAATTTCTACATCATCTAAATGAAATTTCTGATTTTGTCGTCTTTCGGTGATACAAGAGACAACACCTTTAATTAGTCGAGTTAAGAGAGAAACCAAACACGCAATTTGGCCTGGAACGGAGCGGTGCGGCGGTCGGCATGAAACGCATAGCGCCTACAAGACTGCATGAATACTTCACGCATTGCGCCAAACAGTGTGGTCAGCAGCGGTCGGCGTGAAACGCGTAGCGCCTACAAGACTGCATGAATACTTCACGCATTGCGCCAACACAGTGCGGTCGGGCAGCGGCGGAAATTAAAATTATTAACCACATTTGTGTTTGTTCTTTCTTAATTTTTTCGTTCATTTTTTATAAATGGAAGGCCTTGTCCAAACAGGGATGTATTTACGGAACTGAACTTTTGTTAGTGTTGACAGGGCTTTCACAAAAAATGTGCCCAACACGAGCAAACGCGTCTCATATACACCCCTCCTCCACCGGCACGTTCACTTGATGGTTTTTATAGATCGTATTCGACAGATCACACAGGTGAGATTATATTGATATCGATTGGTTCAATATGTAACCACAGCCTCAAAAGTCAATTTAGAAATCTGAATAGTAGCGGGGTCTTATGTGATCGAATTTTTATTCTCTCGAGTACCAAATGGCAATGAAAAGTGAAATTGTTAGGAATTTTATCATTTTCAGCTTTTCCGAATTAAATCCTCAAATTTTCATTTGAGGTCATGTTCCATTGTTTTGAACCAAACGATGAATCGAACCACTGTCGAATACGATCTATTGATGTTTCAAAACGAATGAGAAGGGGGCGGAAAAATACAGGCGGCAAGAAGGTAAATCCGGCCCTGCAAGAGGTACCTACACAAGAAACAGATGCATTATAGGAGAAAAACGCCCTTTGACTCCCTTGACAGGATGTCTAGCATCAGGATTTTCCCGATTCTCTCAGGAGTTAATTCCGATTTCATCAGGATTTGAGGGAAAATCGGTCGTAAAATTAGGATTTGAGAAAATTCGGCTGTCCGATCCGATTTTTCCTGGTAAAAATTGGCGATAGGAGTTGCGTTTCAAAATACCATAGGAATTCTTATAGCCGGCTAAAGAAGGCAATAGAAAATCATATAGCTGGCTGTAGAAAGCGGAGTAAATCATATAGCCGGGCTATACGAAGCGATAAAAAAGTATGCAGCTGGGCTATAGTTCCTATTGCCGGGCTTTACACTTTATTGCCATCGGCTATAAAAGGCTATAAGAAATTGTGTAGAAATTCGTGTGCTTTGGAAATCATTAAGTTTGAAACGGAACCACCATATTATTCACAAAACACACATTATATTTTCCTTTAATACATATTTTTTTTCATCAATTAAAATGAGAATAATCCATACAGGATGTGTAAATATTTCAAAATCATTAGTTGAAAAACGCTGACTCCGCAAGATTATATTGGAGCCCGACACAGAGCGGAACGACGTGCTGCCAGCGATAAGCGCGCACCAGCGCCTACAAACCTAACAGGGATGCTTCACGCATGGCGCAATGCGTGAAGTATCCCTGTTAGGTTTGTAGGCGCTAAGGCGTTTTTCGCGCTGGCTGCCCGCCCGCCGCGCCGCATACTGTGGTATTTGACCGAAAAACCTGGCCAAAACCTCAATTTTAATTTTTTTTTTAGTGGAAAACCAATGTGATATTCGAAATCTACACTGTTTTTTACCCTGGTAGACTTCTATGTACCATTTTTCGAGTGGCTCAATTTCCCGCGAAGAGACCACGAAGTTACCTATTTCTCAGCGATTATTTTGATATGTTTCGGCGCGCTACTCGTCGATCAGTTTACTTCAACTGTGCGATCATAGGAGGGAAGTTCGGCGATATGCAACACATTCTTAGGGGTATATTCTACACAACTAACCACAGTATTTTCGAAATTTCTTTTTTTAGTGATTTTCACAGGAGGTTAAAAAGTGATGTAAAAGTAAATGTTTTTTTCGAAATTCAGAGGCCGATATCTTTTTTCTCTCAACTGTTCTCAAGCAGTTTGAGGCGGGATGTTATAGTCCGAAGTGGGTATTTTCAGGATTCAGGGCTGACAGACTGAGGAAAACTGAGGAAATTGAAATTTTTGACTTTAAAGATGGACTTTTGAGCGATTTTCACAAAAATGAATGGGAAAAATTATGTCGATATGACGACTGAAATTGTATTTTTCCAACAGCTCTGACCCATTTAGTGCCAATTGGGTGATGTTTGGTCACCCAACCTGTTTTTTTGGCCCCTACGCCCTCGAAAGAGGGATTAAAAAAAATAATTTGAAAGCGGATGGGAGGGTCACTTTAAAGTGTTGCATAAGTGTTTAATCCGTTATCTAACAATCTCTTCGTGCATTATCCTTGAGTATAGACATATTTATGCCATGATTTACTTTGACAGACAAATTTGAGTCCATGCGGCCCCGGGGATGGGGCTTTAAAAGTGGCCCTCTGACACCTTGAAATTACGCTGTGAGGCAAATTTGAAGCCTCGTAAAAGTGAGATATGTGGTTTTCTTACAAATTTCTTAGTGAAGTGCCTCACTTTGAAATGTGGGACCATGGGTTAGAAAGGAACCCATCAAAATGAATCTTTTTCACAGGTGCTTTCTGTCCTTACAATGGTTCTTATTATGATAAAACTCATTTTCATCTTATAATTTATCCTCAAATCATCATATGGAGGTCCCGGCACTTTCATATTAGGACTAATTTCGATTCAAAACTGTCAAAAATCTAATATCTAGAATGATTCATATTAATTTTTTTGAGAAATGTACAATTACTCCTCAATGTGAGAGATCGGCTGTTTTGTCAAAAATTTTGAAGTGACTTACGCTGTTTTAAAGAAAAAACCATTGATGAGGTAATAGAAAGTCCTTATTTCGAAAAGTAGACCATAGGTGAAGGAGAAACTCGTCTAAATGCACCGCTTTAGTTACATACTTTGCGTCCTTTTAAAGGCTTTTTGGAGGGCTTCTTGCACCCTCTTTAAACTCTCCGCAAATTGTCATATGATGTGTTGGGTGGTTAAATTGTGCATATTATCACTTAAGAAGAAGTACTGATTGTAAAATATTTTTAAAACTCGGCGATATCTGGTGATAAATAGTTTTGGCCAGCTTTTCAGGTCCAATACCACAGTGTGCGCCGCAGCGTGCCACGACGCTTGAAGCAACTATTTCACACCAGAGGTATTGCACAGTATCATACGAAATTGAAGGCGCTCCAACATATTAGGAATGGCAGGCATCCTTCAAAAGTACGGAGCTTTCCGCGCAAAAGAAATCAAGATACTACGGCCCAAAAACAGGGCGGTAATCCAAAAACAGTCCTAGCATCCGTAATTAGTAACATTTAGCATACACTTTATCGCCTGGCTGTTGCTCAATCGCCATCGGCTATAAAAGGCTATAAGAAATTGTGCAGCCGGCTATAGAAGCTATTGAAAATCTTACAGCCGACTGTAGGCCTATGGTATTTTGGAACACAGATTCTACTGCCAATTTTTACCAGGGTTTTTATGCTTTCGCATACGTTTATGCAGAAATTTTAAATTTTCTCCGCAATAAATCAGGATTAAACTGTCAAAAATCAGGATTTCTCATAATGGAAAAAACTAGACACCCTGCTTAAGCATTCCCTCCCACCCGGAGGGAGGGAATGCCCCCCCTCACCCATCACAGGATTTTCATGAATATTGATTAACTGCATGTATCTTCTGATTCATTATCCTACATCTATACTATAAGCTCCGAGACCTCTTAATTTTGTGTAACTGGTTATGTATACCTAATCGAGGGTGTCATAAAGAAAATGTGTAATCGGGATTTTGTCTTAGAAAAAATGTAAATCGTACAATTTTGTAAAACCGGTTTAATCAAAGCCAAGACAGCTATGTCGGCTTCTAGGAATTGAGGAACTTCGAGCGTTGACAGGCGTTGATCCGGTAATTCACGGCCCCGTTCTCCTAGTTGAACTGCATTTTGCAATTTGGACCTATAAATTCTGGCTCATCTGAAATAACACTTATGTGCATAGAGAAACTAATGGCTTATACGTTGTTTTTGAACCGGGCTAGAATTTATAGCTCCAAATTGTAAAATGTAGTCCAGTTGTCCCATCGAATATTGGAGGCGCCATGCGTTACCGGCATGCATGCACGCAGCAGTTAGCTTTGAGTCCGAGCAACTATTTAAACTCTAAAGAGATCAAACTGCATACCCAGCGAAATGGAGGGATATAAAAGAGTCCAATGGTACATGCTTGAGCTATGTCGCTGTTGACGCCGCTCTATCCTTCCATTGAATATTTTCCGTGTATACAGGTTCGCCGAAATCGTAAGGATTTGACCTACTTCTGTACGTGAGGGCGACTCTGTATAAAGACCTGTTATCGAATTGCTCGCACGCTGCTGGTTTGAATATTTTTTCTGTGTGTCTCTCTTTTCCAGTGAACAACGCACAGTGCCGTAATACAAAGGCTGTTCAAAAAGTACGTAGACTGAAGATGTAACTTGAAAACCAATGTATGTAAAGAGCTGTACTCAAAGATCAACTCATTATCTATCGATTGAGACCAAGATCAACTCATTTGGTTAAAAATTGAGAAAGTTATGCAAGTTTAAACTTTGAAAGTAGGTTTTACCCCTACGGTTTTTATTGAAAATTTCCCCTTGCCAAAAATTGTCACTTGAAATACGTTTTGATACATCATTTTACCAGAAACACTTAGCAACCATGAATAGCACACTGCGTAAACACTTTTCTGTAATCGTCGACCGACTAGGGTACATACGGGTCCAATGGGCAAGAAGCCCGATCGGCCAGACTCACCCCGTAAACTCGGGAAGTTTCCCCAGTCGGTGACACGTCACAGGTGCGCGCGGGTTTATCGCAGTCTCTTAGTGATTTTTGTTACCTCCAAGTTTACCACAGATTTTTTAAATACAAATTGAATTGAAACTATTCGTCATCCTCCTTACAGTCCAGATCTCCCGCCGTGCGATTTTTGGCTGTTTCCTGATCCCAAAAAAGCACTTCGCGGTCAAAGATTTGAATCAAAAGCTGCCATCAAAACCGTGATCCAGTCGCACTTTAACAAAATTCCCGAAGAAGAGTTCTAGAAAACCATGTTGGAGAAATGGCAGGAACGCATGAGGACGTGTATTCGATTCAATGGACAATATTTTGAAAAGGAAAGAGAGAAGTCCGAAGAGTCGGATGATAGTGGAAACGAAGACGAAACATCCTAATTTCGGTGCGTGAAAATCTTCAATAAAAACCGTAGGGGTAAAACTTACTTTCAAAGTTTAAACTTGCATAACTTTCTCAATTTTTAACCAAATGAGTTGATCTTGGTCTTAATCGATAGATAATGAGTTGATCTTTAAAATGAAACCAAGAACAGCTCTTTACATACATTGGTTTTCAAGTTACAGCTTCAGTCTACGTACTTTTTGAACAGTCTTTGTAGTAACAACCCAAATTGTACCCTGCTCCAATTTGCGATTCTCAAAGGAGTTACGAATCAATAAAGTGGAGTTTGAAAAACACGCATCTCAATCGTGGTGTTTCAAAATTTCTGTACACTCTTTTGATGAGAGTACTTTATCCAAAAATCCTTTGTAAAAAAATCCAATTTATTCACTAAATTGCAAAAAAAAATGCAACGATGGACTTAAGTTAAGGTGTAAAAGAAACAAGCAAAGTCCCCTTAGTAATAGCGTCGAATGCGACGAACACTATGCAACTCCTGGATACAACTATTCGAACTCTACGGATGTCCGCGTTGCATACACACGGAGTGGAAGGCGTTTTGACTTTCTAGGCAGTTCACAACACTTCACACGGTTCACCCGTGGCGCGGCGCCAACGGCGAGCTTTACTGCCAGGATCCAAAACGGCACACACAGCATTTTCGATTCTTTGTTTATACGACGATTAGGAAATCTCATAGGCACGAATTGTTGCACACAGGCGCAGGATGTGCTATCTTTTGTGTTTCAGTTTTGATATCGCGATGTACTGAGAATGTTTTGTAGATCAATTGACACGTAGAGCAACATGAAGAATCGGAAACACTCAGTTATTTTAGATCCTCGTAGTAAAGCCCCCGCACCATGAAACAATCTTTTCAGAGAGCTTGGACAATAAATATTTGACTAACTGCAAATTTTGTTTTTAATTTCTACATTATAAATTTTATGAGATTCTTGAATCTTGAGGGAAATTTTACGAGGAAATTAGTTAAACCACTTGCAGAACCTGTACATTCCGTATTAACATCGATATAAGCCTACAATGTTTCATACTTTGTCAGACTCCTTTCATTGACTTGCTCCGCTAAGCGCCGCGGGTGTAGTAGTGCGTGTCTGGACAGTCGAAACGCCTTCGCTTCCGCGCGTATGCAACCCGGATATCCGGAGAGTTCGAATAGTTGTATCCACACGTTTAATGAAATTCGTCTCGTGTTCATCGCGTGCGACACTGACTGAGGGCGCTATGCTCGTTTCTTTTACACCTTAACTTTATGTCATCGTTGCATATTGTGCCGATGATGTAAACTGTTCCTGATTTTTATCGCGACATTGTCGATTTTTCGAAAAATGCATCATTTGTGTGTATTACAACGAACCTTAAAATCGTAAAAAATTAGGTATGTGAGCATGATATGCAGAGTTTCATATCACCCAGGTACTTTATAGAATCGTCATTTGTAAAGGTTTGTCTTGCTTGTTTCCTTTGGGAAAACTACTTTTTACGTTAAAGTGCGAAAAGTTTACAGAACTATCCCGATAATCACGTGGGATTTGAGATAAAGACTACGGCCATTCCTCTTTCGAAAAAATGGAATGCGACAGGAAATCTGTAACATCACAGGCTTAAATACACGTACGTTATTCCCTAGGTGCAATAGCGTAACTAAAGCACAGTGAAGTCTGGTGAATATATTAGTTAATTATTTTCTGCCCTTTCCTGACTGTACCGTGGGTTGGTCTTATAGTCACTATTTAAAAGGTACAAGGCATTTCACACACTTGTTTAGCAAAATCCATTACTTTCATTCCTTGGGATAGGCCGACTAGATTTCCGGAAGAGGGTATGCCTCCCCCCCCCCCGGACTCCCCCCCTCATTTCCGCCCATATTTTCAAAAGACCATGAACATAAATTTTTCAGTAGGGTAGGCGATGCTTGCAGAGTGGGTAATCTGATATTGCATCAAAAGCTGATCGCTGTTTTTTTGGTGACGTATAACGCATGTCCTATTCTAAAATCTTTGTATCAAAATTAACCTAAAATGGACCACATTTTGCAACTAGGAACTATGAATTCTGGCCCGGTTTAAAAACAACGTATGCGCCGTTAGTTTTCCTGTGCACATAAATGTTTTTTTCAGATGAGCCAGAATTTATAGTTCCAAATTGCAAAATGCAGTCCAAATAAAGAATTACTGCGTTTTTCAGTGATGTCTGAACGTGAACGTTTTTCAGTGATGTCACTCGATTAATCGAAGTAGTTTCAGCCCCCCCCCCAATA
>NW_017547115.1:3053501-3070403 GCF_001854935.1 Bemisia tabaci
CATGAATATTCCTGTATATTTCAAAAAATGAGCTCAGTCATTGTTTTGGCTAATCGGGAATTTAGACCTACATTTGGGGCTCTAATGGGCCTAGGCTGCGCTGGGCCGAAGACTGACGCTCCAGCTATCTGCCACCCCCTCCCCGCCCACTGGTTAGTTCTTCAAACTAAGGGTCTTCGGCGTATTTCATTTTAATCCAGAAAAATTAAATTGGTCGACGGTTTTGATTACTCAACAAGACACATCACTTGCTTTTATGAAAAATTTTGTGTGATGGCTAAACTCTAAATATTTTTGGTAGGTAAGAATTAAGGAGCCATCGTTGACGCAATGTTTTGAAAAGTCATGGCTTCGCTGAGTGTAATACTCGCGGCGATTGGAACATCGGAACTAATAGGAACTCTCGTATTTACTCTCAAGGTGTTTAGATTGTCGGAGGCACTCTTTTGCCCTTGGTGAAATGACTAATCTTCCGCTTCAATCTGCTCGTCCTAACCAGTGGCGTGGCGTGAATTGCGATGTATCGAATGTTGTGCCATTTAAACGTATGGAAAAGGATCGATTATTAAGGTGTCCGCTGCGAACACCCTATTTATCGATCATTTTCCATAGGTTTAAATGGCATAACAATCGATTTATCGCAAAGCACCCCACGCCACTGGTCCTAACGCTTGTAGCAAGTCCGACAAGTCCGGGATTTTATTCAGGCGATAATTTGAAAATTTATCGTTGATCGTTAATCAATAATCCTGGAGCTCCATGAAAATACTTCAGCAATAAAAGATGCTCCGATTAATGGCCAATAAAATGAGCGACCGAATTAAGTTGCCGACTAGTTGCATATTTTCTCATTTGAAGGCACTTCGAATACTTCAGATGTAATGAGAGCACTTTCAAACTCCATAATAGTCAGTCGAGGAGATGAGCTATGGCGTTCAATTTGTTCACTTCGCTTTTATTTGCTTCACTCAAAACGATTATTGTTTGAGTGTATCTGGTAAGTTAAGTAACTTACATCTTGAGTTGAAATGATCGCGATGAGTTGCGGATGGTGGAGTGTTGCGATTTTTTAAAGGCATTTTAAGTACCTATTGTAACATTTTCGGAACCGAAAATCTCAATACTTTATCGGTGCCAATTTTTGGTGATGGTATCAGTGAAAAAAAATCGCGCAATATATTGGAATACACCTCTGATAAATCAAGTTATACCTACTTACAATTCAATGGCGATTAAACGGCGATTTTATTGCAAGACAAATATTTTTGATTTCATCGCGGTACAATCGCTTTTAATCGTTCAAATATTGATGATATGCGTGATTTTCTTGCAATGACGCGGCAATATAATCGGCATTCCGTACCTATTGGTACATTTTTCAAAAAAGAAATTAGTGAAGAAATCGCAACTTTTCCGTTTGAGCATATCTCCTTTGAAGCCACGATATCCTTTAAACGTTAAAGTTAATTTCAGTGTTACTCACTTCATATTTTTTGCATCTCCAAAAATGATCGATTCCTTTAAAGAACCGCGTGCTCAATATGGTTTGCTTCCCTTCCAAAATTCAAAATGAATCATCTGAAAAACTTAAGTAACTATCTCTGCGTTTTATTGTTAGCCTGCTCGACAGCCCAAGCAGCAGTGACCACGAAAAGTTGCGATTTGATCGGAGAATGTATCTCGATTTTATCGATGTCGATTTATTGCAAAATTGGACCACATTTAACAGAGAGGAACCAAGCCACATCAGCTATTGCCAAATTTAACTGGGCAATTTAATTTTTTACGAGAGAACATTCGTGCGGATTCTTTTGAAACTTTTAAGAACTTTGTTTCGTACTATGGAGAAAATTCACTGAAATTTGCACGAAAATCCGCACTACCGTTTTCACTTAAAACATTAAATTGCCCAATCAAATTTGGCAATAGCATGATGTGGCTTGGTTCCTTTCTGTTTAACGCGGTCCAATTATTGGTCAAAAAATTGCGATTCATCGCATAAATTTGCAATAAACTCGCAATTTTATCGACGGCAATTTATCACAATATTACGAACAAAAAATCGCGATAAATCAAAATAAAATTTCGATTTTATCGATCGCGATTTTAAGGAGATAAAATTGCGACAAAACCGAGGATAATCGCTCAGATGTTGATGACCCTAGCGATTTAATCGAAAAAATATCGCGAATTTTCCGTTGAAAAAATGCTACTTGGGATGTACCTGCCGGAGAGAATCCGCCGAAATAGTACCTGTTGAACAGTGACCGATGAGGAAGAGGGGGCCGCCCAGCGAGTTCAAGACTACGCAAGATGAGACCCAGCTAGAAAGTAAGTCTCAAATGCTTGAGATTTTACTCGCAGGTATTTTAGCTCACTTTCGCTCTGACCTCATTCCGCTGCAGCGCCGGCTCAGTCTCTCACTCTGATTGCGGAACGAGACGCAACCGAGTTTGTAAGTCTCGCCCAGACTCTCCGGGCTTCCTCCCGTAAACGTAAATACAACCGTAACGTCCCAAAACTAACGACATGTAACGTCAAGTAACATTGAAAAAGCTCACTCATTCTATTCGTAAGAGAATTTCGATACTATTTCAATACCGATGGCTTAAGTTAAAAAATGCCTTCTTCATATTGCAAGGCTGTATATAAGTCTTGGTTTACCTATTTCCTTTCTCCCGTAAACGTAAATACTACCGTAACACCCCAAAACTAACGTCGTGTAACGTCAAGTAACATTAAAAAGATATTTCGATACTATTTCCATATCGATGGCTTAACTTAAAAAATGCGTACTTCATATTGCAACGCTGTATACAAGTCTCCGTTTATTTCCTTCCTGCCGTAAACATAAATACTACCGTAACGTCTCAAAACTAACGACATGTAACGTCAAGTATCATTGAAAAAGCTCGCACTCATTCTATTCGCAAGTGAATTTTGACACTATTTCCATATCGATGGCTTAAGTTAAAAATGCGTACTTCAGATTGCAACGTTGTATATGTATTAGTCTCAGTTTATTTCCTTTTTGCTTTAAAGAAAAACCACCTTGGTAAAAATTGGCAATAAGAGCTGCGTTTCAAAATACCATGGGAATTCTTATAGCCGGCTAAAGAAGGCTACAGAAAATCATATAGCTGGTTGTAGAATGCAGAGAAAATTATACGGCCGGGCTATACGAACCTATAAAAAAGTATGCAGCCGGGCTGTAGTTCCTATCGCCGAGCTTTACACTTTATCGCCTAGCTGTTGCTTTTTCGCCATCGATTGTAAAAGTCTATAAGAAATTGTGTAGAAATTCGTGTGCTTTGGAAATAATTAAGTGTGATACGGAACCACCTTAATATTCACAAAACACACATTATATTTTCCTTTAATACATATTTTTTTTTCATCAATTAAAATGAGAATAATCCATGCAGGATGTGCAAACATTTCAAAATCATGAGTTGAATAACGCTGACTCCGCCAGATTAAATATTAGAGCCTAACGCAAAGCGAAGCGGCGACGCACTGGCTGCCCGCCTGCCACGGCGCTTGAGGCAACTATTTCACATCAGAGGTATTGCACAGTATCATACGAAACTGAAGGCGCTCTAATATATTAGTAATGGCAGGCATCCATCAAAAATACGAATCTTTCCTCTCAAAATAAATCAAGATACTACGGCCCAAAAAGAGAGCAGTATTCGAAAAACTCACTAAGTCCTAGCATCCGTAATTAGTAACGTTTAGCATACACTTTATCGCCTGGCTATTGCTTAATCGCCATCGGCTATAAAATGCTATAAGAAATTGTGTAGCTGGCTGTAGAAGCTATTGGAAATCTTACAGCCGGCTGTAGGTCTATGGTATTTTTGAACACAGATTCTACTGCCAATTTTTACCAGGGCAACCAAAAATTGCTACTAAAATCTGCGAATGTTCCTCATTTACCCTTTAAAATCACATGAAATTACGAGGCAACATTTCGATCAGTTTTTCTTGATGAAATTAAAAGAAAATCGAAGAATCAAAACTTTGCGACCAGATACACATTTTTTCGCATTGAATATCTTAATGGCCAAAGGGTAAAACCGAGTACCTCCATTTGCGACATTACAGGCTATCTATAATCTTTTTTATTTTCTTTGGAAAAATAGTCAACATAATTTCTTGATAAATACCTTGATTGCTCCATTTTGTGAAGAGCATATTCTGTTTCAATTTCAAGCAATAAATTTGGCTTGCTTCACTTCGAAAAAAGAAAATAGGAGGGGACATCTTGAAACACCCTTAATGTAGATACGTGGTTTCGTACTTTAGCTATCGTAATATTCATGGTGAAAGTGCTGAAACGCGTATCCCAGATTGCGGCGTTACAGACTTCCTGTTTTACTTATTTTTTTATGTGAGAAAGGAGGTGCTCCAAGTCATTCTTTGAAAACTTCCTTGATACATATATTTTTTCAAGAAAGGATTATTTTGTAAAAATTCCAAGCAGTTGCGTATTGGTTTTCTCTCTTGTTATAATATGAGAGTAAGATTAGACTTCATTTTGAATAATTTCAAATTCACTGCGGTAGGAAGTTTGAAGCCCAATTTTAACGAAGATACAACATTTTCCAAAATATATGCGTCCCAAAACCATGACAAAATACACTTGTGGCTTATGAAAGCTTCGCTACTTCATTGATGATATTAGTTGGTGAGATTCACTCTTCCCGCGATTAAATTTTCATTTTTGTGCGTGAAGCCTCACACCTATTTTTTATGAACACTCATGATGTCAATCTTTTTTGCCGATGAAACCAATTTTTTCTTCTCGTTTTCTAAATGACGCCAGCAAAGCTCAAACGTTACCCGAAGCAAAAAAAACTTAATAAAAGAGAGAGAAAAAATTAAAAACCAAAAAAAAAATCCGCAAAGCCATCATGCTCTCGGGGCTCAAAGAATCCATGAAAGTGTACGCATTTTTCATAGAACTGTGAGGATATTCCACAAATTTCCCTTCAATTATAATTTTGAACATAACTAGGTACATGAGCCATTGCGCTCTTAGAAGGATTGCGTACGTAATTCGTGTAGACCGTGAAATTGCAAAGCGCGTAACTTCGATTACGTAGTTTCAAAATTTCCACTCCCATTTTATTTGGTCTGAGGAAGACGAACCAACACTGTTGCTTGAAAGTCTTACAGTTTAATTTTCACACAGAGAGGAGGAATCGTGAAAGTTTTAAAAAAGCCACATTGAAATATATATGTATGCAAAAAATAAATTATGATCAGAAGACTGCAGCCAGATTTACGCGTTTTTGCAGTTTCATCGTTGCATAGTGGATCGAGTCCATAGAAGAGGTCGGAAACTTTAAAAGCTTATAACTCCATTTATACAAAATTTTGAGATTCTGAAAGTGGCTCCATTGGTTTCCTCGTGACATTTTCTTCCAGAAACACCCCTCAAAATTTAAAATCTGACGAAATGAACATCAAAATTTGCAATTTTAGCCAAAAAATTTATGTACGACCTCTCTGATTGGCTCGATCCACTGTGCGTCGGCACGCTAGCGCGTACGGTCGGGTTTTTCCGCGACGCGTTGGGTTATAATTCAGTTATAATGAATTGGTAGAAATCTCTTGCATTTATATGGATGAGCCTTCCGAACATTCAGATGCTCGCGGTGAAGTCAGTTTAAAGGCATAATTCCTGTCACATAGTGTTTTTGAGTCTAGCTTTTTTCGATACATGACGTTTTCTGGGTTTTTCTTCGACAATTTTACACAAATTTAATGGTCAGGAAATAAATCACTGTCTTCGAAGTGTATTATCGAATTTTTCTGTTTAAATAGCCAATAGTAAAATATGGAGTGGAAGTATGTTTACTGATCCAATTGGTAAACTTATTTATTCTGAAAAGAAACACGGGGGTAGAGGGAGGTCATAGCCATGAATGAACCCTTCGTTTTTTGGGAAATATGAACCGCCTTCAATTCGGAGAGTATACAACCCGCAAATGTGCGCGCCTGTGCTAGCATCCCGGGCCCCTAAGCGCTAATCCGGCCCTGCTCTTTGGTCGATGACAACAACCCGTTCCAACCAATAGGGTCGTTCCACTTTCCTTCGTCTTCTTTGTCTAACACTTGGCGTGTAAATTTCAATAATCAGGCAGCAGATTTGTCATAATAATATTCTTTGAAAATATCACAACTGGTCTGATGTTTTGTTCCACGAGTGTAGCAAAATTAACAAGTAGGCAGCTATTTCGACACATGATATGGTGGATGCGAGACGGAAGAAAACTATTTGTACTTCTTGCATGAAGTTTTTGAGGATTTTCCCTAAAAAAGGCAAATAAATTCAGGGCCGGATTTTCCTACTTGCCGCCCATGGGCCGCCTGTATTTTGCCGCCCCGTTCTCATTCGTTTTGAAACATCAATAAAAACCATCAAGTGAACGTGTCAGCGGGGGAGGGGTGCATAAGACACGTTTACTCGTGTTGAACACATTTTTTGGGAAAGCCCTGTCAACACTACTAGCAAAAGTTCACGAAACTTTGCGCGAAAGTTAAGTTCCGCAAACCTATCTCTGTGTGCCAAGGCCTTCCATTCATAAGAAATGAACGAAAAAATTATGAAAGAACAAACACAAAATTTGGTTTAATGATTTTAACTACCGCCGCCGCGCCGCACCGACCGTACCGTGTTTGGCGCAATGCGTGAAGTATTCACGCAGTCTTTTAGGCGCTATGTGTTTCACGCCGACCGCAGTGTGTTTGGCGCAATGCGTGAAGTATTCATGCATTCTTGTAGGCGCTATCCGTTTCACGCTGACCACAATAACCGCACTGTGTTTGATGCAATGCGTGAAGTATTCGTACAGTCTTGTAGGCGCTAATATGTGTTACATGCCGATTGCCGCACCGAGGGCTTCTCCTAGTCCTCGTCATCATTTCTCCCTAAGTTGCGCCGTTCTAGGCCAAATTGTGTGTTTGGTTTCTCACTTAACTCGACTAATTAAAGGTGCTGTCTCTTGTATCACTGAAAGACGACAGAATTAGAAATTACTATACTCTCAGGAAATGAGAGATTTTGTAGCCTTTTCTCGTTTGTAATTTTTTTTTCTGAATCCGATTTCTTTTTACCTACTTTTAAAAAAATTACAAGATTTGCCGCCCTCTAAATTTGCCGTCATGGGTCGCGGCCCATGTGGGCACTCCCTATAAATCCGGCCCTGAATAAATTAATGAAATTTGGAGGTGGTAGCTTTGAGGATTACACCGGTTACAAAATCGTGTTTTTATGATCGAGCCCTATGGAACTTCGCATGTTCGAATCCGTATTTTTGTTGGGGATGTACAATTGTATAGGTACCAAATTGGAATTATAAAATGGCGAGTCGGACAATGTTCGTCGAACCGACGGAAATTCTGCGTATAGTTTCGAAGTTCGTAATCTATTTATCGAAAGCGCTAACATTGTAATTTATACTGGCGCGTAGCATTCGCTGAACACATTTGCCGGGAGCGCTAAAGATTATTTCAGAACAGAATGAGTTCTTTGCACTCCAAGCGTTTCCTGCGAACAGGTTCGGCGAGTGGAGTTCCTCGCAAAGTGGATTTAGCAAGTAGATACCCCGAACACGATTCGCTATTCGATATCTAAGTCTCGAAATAATATCTAACCGTAGACAAGTAAAAAAATCACCCGCTTAAACTCAAGAGAATACGGAATTGTAATGCATTATCATTTATCCTTTAAGGAAAACCAGGTTTGATGGATAAATAAGGTTTACAAGGAGTATTTTGAGGGAATAGAGGAACAGAAACCTTGAAAAACCTCTTGCTGAGAGGAGCTCGAAGTCGATAACTTCGGGCACTTAATGAAACGTCAAGGAAACCTTATTACGCGAGTGAAAACAGAGTGCAGCAAAGCGTGCGGAGGGGAGACAAAAATAGGGATGTATTACACATACAATCGAAGATGTGCTCTGCATTGGAGAGGAGTTGCGGGAAGATCGCTGGAAGATAGGGTAAACTGGAGAGAGAAGTCAAAAGAGTCGGAAGCGATCGATGATAAAAATAATCGCTACTCTGCTTTGGACAATTATTTTCTCTCTACAAATTGCTGTCTTTTTCACCGCTGACGATTTCAATACGTCAAGTTAATTTTTTCTCGAACTGTTTTAAAATTAATCAAGCAACCACCCAGCTATGGCCATAATAAATCATTCGTAAGTATTTAAAAGAGATCGTCGAAATTGAGAGCAATAAAATATAAACTTGAAAAATTAGGTTAAGGATACCTGGCATGGGTACAATCGGAAGGGGGAGGGGAGGCTAAAAAATAAGTTTTTGGATTCTTGATGAAGCGTGACATCTGACGCTTACATGTGACCGTCCCAGGAAAAAGTGCCGAAAAATTGGTAAGTAAAAATTGGTTGGGATCAACCACCGCTTCAAAGTGTTTTGGGAAGTTTCCGCGCAAAAAATTACGTAAAATTACAAACTAAACTGGAGTTTTGAAATAGATTTTTATGTATAAAAAATCATGAAAAAAACACCGCATAACGGACTTGATAACACTCAAGCCCATTACGATGGCAAATTATGGGGTTTGGCTCTAAAATGCCACAAAAATATGGCTGAGCATTCAAAAAAAAGTTGAGACCACTGTAAAATCCGCAAACCATAAAGCTCAAGGACGTAGCAAAACCAAAGGTTCACATGCTTCGAGGACTTTCAGTGTTCAGTCTTTTTAGACCAAAAGTGACCCGTGATAATGCCCTTTTGGTGTCATCATCGCATCGGTCAGATATTGCATTCGTAACGTCTCTTGCCAGATGCCACACAGTTAAACGAGGCAAGGCCACATTCTCCTGCGAGAGCACCAACCAAATGGTCCGAACCAGCTATTTTACCTGAATTGTAACAAAAAAGGATGTTAATCTTCTAAAAAAAATGTAAAACTTGCATGCGGCGTTGTAAACAAAGTTTAAACCCTATTTTTACCTTCAAAAATGTATTCTTGGTTTTAAAATTTTGTGGCTGCCGACCAGCTGAGCCGAAAACTATTCCAAAATTATATTTTTCGTAAGAAGTCGGTTCCTTCATACTTAATGCAGTCAAAATCACATCACGACATTTTGGCGTCTGGTTTGTCAGAGACCTAAATTAGTGAGACAACTCGTAAGTCCTGTAGACAACTCCTGGCTTCTGATTGGCCGATGAGAATGTCGCATCTCGACCAATCAGAGGACTCAAAAGTCTCTTGATCCAACAACACAACCCTTGCGTTTCGAGATAATTGGAGTGTAGGGAAGAGGAGAAATTTTAACTCTCCACCTCAAGAGACTTTTTTCACTTCACAGGATAATCTCCCTGCAATGAGTTTATATAAATCCTTGTGGGTAAACAAATGAAACCAAAATTGTTGTCGCTGCTTCAGGAAGCCCGGACGAAGACGTTGATGCCCACGCGAGGCAGGCAAAAAAGATACCGCGGAGAGAGACGAGAAAATGTGTGTCATTAGCGGTCTGAGTCCGGTTGTCGCTTTTCGTGCTAATTTCATCACTTTCGATGAGCCTCGCGCGATCTAGCCA
The DNA here is from genome assembly GCF_001854935.1 of Bemisia tabaci. Taxonomy (NCBI): domain Eukaryota; kingdom Metazoa; phylum Arthropoda; class Insecta; order Hemiptera; family Aleyrodidae; genus Bemisia; species Bemisia tabaci. The sequence continues at coordinate 3,063,083 of NW_017547115.1, forward strand.
CTCGGCTTCACACAACTTGACAACCGCGAGTCTAGCCTCTGTTGCCAGCTCGTGTGCCAAATGCGAATTGGTCAAGTGTGACGTCATTTTAGACTGACTACTTCGAGGTTTACGCTCGATACGAATTGCATCTATCACGTGTTTCATCTACTAGACCTCGATCGAACATATGAAAGCTCAACTTACCGAGAAATACAAAAATAGTAGGAAAACAGGCAATTTCGTAAAAATTTGACCTGAAATTTTAATGTTCAAAATAAATGGATAATTGAAAAATACAGAGACAAACAAAATAATATGGAAAAAATTACAGAACTAAAATGCCAAAACTCACCAGTGCTTCACAAATAATTACTCTTTTTCACAGGCAACAAGTTACGGAAGTATTGGTGTAATATTCAAACCAACCCTAAATTTCTGGTCTGGAGGACGATTTTAGCGCAAAATTGTGGGTTTTGCGGGTTTGCGGTCATATGCCGAAAATTCCACATTTTTCGCTTAGATCGGCCTTAAGACCCATGTTTAGCCAGAATTAGATCGTAGATTTGAGGAAATTCAGCAAGGATGGGCCATTAAACGGTCCATATTCATACCAGTGGCGTGGCGTGCTTTGCGATTTATCGATTGATCTGCCATTTAAACGTATGGAAAAGAATCGATGAATATAAGGGTGTTCGCAACGAACACCTCAATAACCGATTCCTCACTATACCTTTAAAGGGGGAAGTATCGATAATAGCTCATTCACGCCACGCCACTGATCCATACCTTATCCTTTCTTAGGTTTATCTTACAATATAATTGATCAATCAGCGCTTACATCAGCCGCTATAAGTCACTATTTAAAACCCCCAGGTACTTGAAATGCCAAAACTGAACGGCTGTCATAGTAAAACTGCTTGAGCCATCGTTATCGAGACAATATGAAACCGACTTTTCACAAGAAAAACCAAAATACTCGTAGAACGAAATTTTAAGGTAAAATGCGAAAATTTAGTCCAATTAAAAAGGTATTTTTACATAATTTACGAAAACAGGCCTTGCTGACTCCATTATTTCCATCCGTCGGCGGCGCTGGGCAACACTGCAAGGAGAGATCCGACACGAAGGAGGGGGGGTGCTATGGTCTGTGTAATATCGACACCCAGTAAAAAAAAAAGCAAGAGATCTCGAAACTCAGGAAAATGCTTTTTAGAAATTGACCTACTCAAAAACGGAACAGCATTCGGAGGGTTTAGCAACTCTCTGGGTCTCAGCCGGAAATGATGAGACGAGACCTTAACTAGGATCGTGCTAATGAGGCAACCCATTCGTTCGTATTATTTCGTCGCCTACGCACCTCACGAATCCTCAAGATGCTGGCTTCCTAAAAATGTTGAATTGTAGGATTAAAGTGAGTGTACTTCGGACCGTAGCAAACTTCATTTCGATGGCTAGATATGCGAAAAACGCGTATCTGCATTGCTACGTTAAAACATATTCGAATGCATTGTATTTTCCTTAAAGTAAACAAAACGTACCTATAGGTTTAATTCTAATTTTGTGAGATTGTTTTAGAGTGAGTCAGGGAAATTCACCGAAAATTTCAATGTAAAATATTGGATGGTTTTCTCTTGAAAAATGGAACAGGAACGGAAACTTTACAGGCGGATCCAGCAAATTGGCAACATTGTTCTTCTCCATTTAAACCTATGGAAATGTATCGTTCTTGGAGGGGCCAGGTGCTCTGACAAGAATCGATTATTTAACATAGATTCAAATAGAGAGAATCCGGTGTTGCCTAATTGCTGGATCCGCCTCTGATAGAACGTCATTATGTGAGAACTGTATGTTTCGACTTGAGCCATCGATATGGAGCACCGTCGTTTTGTTCCAATTTCCATGAGTAAAACTTAAATACTCGTACCTAGATATAACAGCTCCTCTGAAACTTTCGCCTCTTTGAACTGAGATTTTTTCCCATTTGGACGGTAACATAATCTGAAAAATCCTGATGAAAAAGGGCGTTTCCTTTAAATCCACGCCAAATAAGCGTATTCAGCTTTAGTGCGAAAAAAGAAGATCTGCCATTTTGATGCTTGTTTTTACTTTCAATACTGTACTGCGGACGGCAAATCTTCTGTCGCACTCTAAAATGTGTTAACTTATTCGGCATAAAACAAGGCGAGGTTGCAAAATCTGGAACCCCAGACAAACTTCGGAAAAGTTACTCTATGCTACGGTACCGTGCTGAGGAAAAACACCGTATGAGCCTTCAAGCATCGCCAAATATCCCTCGATAAAAACACTAATTTCCCAGGAAACTTGAGAATATTCTTCTTCCAATATTTCAGAGGATTTACTTTGCACTTTAGTCTGAAATATCTGCAAATTTCATTGGGAAATATGCATATCTTTTCTCAAGATTAAATGTTTCATCAGGGAAAACTAGGCAACATCCGAAAGCTCATACGGCATTTTTCCTCAGTACGGCAGTAGAGAGCACACTGACTGTTTGCTTACCTTCCAAAAAACCTGGATTTTATTCCCTTTTAGTGCAACACTATTCGCTAGTATTATTTTCCCAAATTTAGTAATAAAGATGCTCGCGGTTATAGATATCGAAGCGTGACCCCGAAGAATGACGTCACGTTAGCATTGACGTTGGCGTCAACTTTTTCCGACAAACTGGCGACGGCGGTTCTTCGCTCGACGGCGGCATAAGAAGGTTAGATTGGATGGAACACTTTCACCGTCCGCGCAGCAACATCACAAGAGTGCATCGGTCCCAAATAGTGAGAAAACTGAAGTGATGCAACGCCACGCCCCCTCCCCCTCCCCCTCCCCCCATCGCTAGTCTCACCGGTTTCATATCGTTGGAACGGAATTGGATGACAACTAGGAGTAAGTGGCAAGCGAGAATTGACCACCCGGGTTCGTGGAACGGAAATTTGAGACCAAAAATCACAATTCAACGGACCATTAAACTTTGGCATGGGTCACGAAAATTTGAATTTCCCGCTCACGAGAAAAACATTGTTTCACATCTCTTTGAAATTAAAGCTATCTACTTAATCGTGATGTGGATCTCTTCTCTTCAGAAATTATTGCTCAGTCTCTTCCAAGTCTTATTGGTCGGGAAATCACAGGTTCAAGTTTCAAATCATTTATGTTGAGTAAGTGAAAATGCAAGACCATCCAAGACTTTATGTACCCCCCCCCCCCCCCANTCCCCAGGAAAATAATCGGAAAATCCATTGTGAACAGAATAATAAAATACATCAATCAATAATTACAGTAAGTACAAGCTTCTCTTTTACACACAACCAATTCTCACAAAAAGTTCATTATCTCAGGCTCGGACTAGCCATAAGGCCAATCTGCCATTGGCAGGTACGCCCCCTAGGCGCGCCAGAAACGCGCCCCTCTGACAGCTAGCAAAATAAGAAGAGAGAAAAAATTACGGAGAATATATACGGAAAATTTCTTAAATGAACGGAAGAAGAGAGAGTCAGGAGTGAAGGGAGGTGCTTTTACGCATAGTGGTGAACAGAGGTCCAAGAACTACTTTCTGAAGCGTAAACACTTTTCTGTGAAATTGTCACCTTTTTTATTGATTTGGACCTATCATAGCATATCTCGGGCAAACTTAACCTTAATTTATTTCGAAATTCAGAAGTAAGAGACATATAAAGTGTAAAAGCGGTACAACTATTCTCGCAAGATGGATGTCCACATTGTATATGAAAAATGTAATCCGCGATGGCGTGAGTCGTGAACTCGCAATACTCTGCTCTAGTTTAAAGCAACATTACAAATAAGACAAACGGAAACAAACACGGTGCGGTGGCGTTTGCGGACGTGGCGTTTGCGGATTCTCATATTTTGACGGTGGCGATTGCGGACATGCGGAACAGGGCCGGTGGACTTTGCGGACCGGAGAATTTCGGCGATGGCGATTGCGGACGGAGGGGTAGGCACCTACATATGCTGCCCCCCACCCCTGCGCTGTATTTTAAAGAGAAAAATTACCGGAGAGGCTCTGGATTCCTTGCCGTGGATGTAGAATGAAAACAATATTAGTATTAAACATTAGTATTATATTAGTATAAAAACATATGAGCTGTGAACATACAGTAAATTTTTAAAAACAGGCATATCAGAAATCAAGAAACTGAAAAATCGTCAGTTTCAGTTCATTATTAGGATGAAAAACATGTTGTAAATTCTAGTCCAAAATTACTGAAATTCAAAAAATTACAACGAAAAATTAAAACACATTTTAATTTTTTGACTTTCAGTAATTTTGGACTAGAATTTACAACATGTTTTTCATCCTAATAATGAACTGAAACTGACGATTTTTCAGTTTCTTGATTTCTGATATGCCTGTTTTTAAAAATTTACTGTATGTTCACAGCTCATATGTTTTTATACTAATATAATACTAATGTTTAATACTAATATTGTTTTCATTCTACATCCATGGCAAGGAATCCAGAGCATCTCCGGTAATTTTTCTCTTTAATATACAGCGCAGGGGTGAGGGGCAGCATATGTAGATTGTAGGTGCCTACCCCTCCGTCCGCAATCGCCACCGCCGAAATTCTCCGGTCCGCAAAGTCCACCGGCCCTGTTCCGCATGTCCGCAATCGCCACCGTCAAAATATGAGAATCCGCAAACGCCACCCGATTCTTAGAATCCGCAAACGCCACGTCCGCAAACGCCACCGCACCAACAAACACAACATGGAAATAAAGCGAGGGAAAGGATGAACGCTAACGACGGCGCAGCGATACAACTATTCGTACTTGATGGACGTCCGTGCTGCGTCTGAAAAATTGAAGGCGCGATGACGCGAAGCGTGAGTTCTCAATGCTCTACAATATGCTGCCAATGAGGTGTCGCTCAGATTCGGGAGAAAAGTTAAAAAAGAGGCCCGAACGCATCTCTCCTACCTTCGGCTGTGTTGATACTCGTTCTTTCTTCTTTTTTCAGGTTCTTGCCTGATTCTTTTTTAGGATGGATTATTAGACCCACGCCTTAAGCTCGTGTAAACCGGAAATAATGGTGCTTGGATGCGTCTAGTGGCTTTAATTTGTTTTGTTTTCTTTAATTTCAGAAGTCTGTCGGTCTTTTCAATATGTTCAATTTTACAATTTTTACTCTGTACGATTAATAAACTTTGAACCTGAAAATAGCGTAAACTTGTGCTGCTTTTCCAAAATTTTCTGAACCCCTCTCCACGAAGAAGATGCCCCATCAGGAAATATCACATTACGCCCCTTTAACCAGCCAAGGGTCTACGCCCTCAGATGCGAGCCAGTCCGACCCTGCATTATCTGCAACTGAAAGATCCAGAATTGATAATTTTGCCACATTCATGAATCCTAATACGGCAGTAGAAGTGGCTCCAAAGCACGTTCCGTTTTCATTCTGATCGGTTCGCCTTCAACATTGGAGTAGGCAACGTCAGCGGCTTAGGAGCAGTGATAATCGTATGCAGTGATGTGGCCAGTGGCGTGGCGTGAATTGCGATGTATCGATTGTTATGTCATTTAAACCTATGGTAAAGAATCGATTATTAAGGGGTTCGCTGCGAACACCCTGTTTATCGATCCTTCTCATAGGCTTAAATGGCATAACAATCGATCAATCGCAATTCACGCCACGCCACTGGATGTGGCGATTGTCACTCATTATTGCAAGCAGATTCATAACTATCGAGGCAATGTGCACCAATAATAGCAGGGACCACCAGTATGGAGGTCATGGAGAATCAATCGAAGGAGGGGGAGGCTTCTTGGTTCATTAAAAGGGTACTAAAAAGGTACCATATTCAACATTTTTCGAAGTTGACCCTCTGGAGCTATCATAGAAGGATGGGAATACCCCCACCTCCCACCTCCCGCTAACTCCACTTCTGCTTGGACCTGTCGTTTAAAAAAATGATCAGTTATGTATCCCTAAAACACAGTTGATAGTAATTATTATTATAATTAGTAGTAATAGGGGTCGATAATCACCAGATGTACACCCACTCATTGGATATAATTTCTCCTTCGTTAAGAAAAACTTCCCTGGTGGTTGAAAGTCCATTAGCACTTTCGTTCATTTGACAGAGACAAAAACTGACAGCACTGGCCGAAGCGCGAAGGAAGGCATTGTTTCAAGAGTCACACGACCTTTGACCGGAATTACTGCCGTCTCAAAAATAGGCGATAGCCACGTTGCCACAGCTGAGATAAATTAAAAATGTCGTCTTGTACCACCGATTATTCGTATTCCAGCATGAAATAATTGGATTTTTACGAAATTTTACCACATGTTTCATCTGTTTTCCACATCCTTAAAATGACACGAGGAAAATAAGATCCACGATTAGTGCACGTGAATCGCACCAACGCTCTTATAATCAAATTTTTCAAATCTGAAGACCAAAGATCTCAGTTTGAGATAATGTGAACTTGCTTTCAGGCTTTATTGTAATGAAGGAAGAAAACCGAATTTAATTCGTAAATAAGTTGGTTTCACCAATCTAAGGGTATTTCTCAATAAATCTTTCAAATATTCCAATTATTTTTCTATTAAACAAAATAAATTATGGGTAGAGGTGTCTGAAACAGTGCAATCCATCAGGTACCATGGTTTTCCTTTTAAGTTTTACCATCGATAGCCGTAAAGCCACTTCTGTGAATGGTTCAACGATCTTTTGATTCGGGTTTCTGAGTCAAGTTTACATAAAGTCATGACCTGAAAATAATGGTTTTAGCCTCTGTTCCGTCTTAGAGTACCTATTACCTTAGAGCGATACTAGAGTACCTATATAGCGAGAGTATGGACAGATCGCTTCATGAGAGGGCTTCAGGGCCCAAAAGTGCAGCCACCGACCTATATAACCAACTTCTAACGCACAAAATTTCTCAGCCAGTCTGCAGATTCCAATTGTAACTAAGATCAGGGCCGGATTTAGGGGGTGGCCACATGGGCCGCGGCCCATGGCGGCAAATTTAGGGGACGGCAAATTTTGCAATTTTTTAAATGTAGGTGTAAAGAAAAATCGGATTCAGAAGAAACAAGCTGCTGGTTCCAACACTACTGTGTTGGAGAGCTCGCCTTTGGGAAACTATTAACAACTATTAATGATTTTTTCTGAAATTGTATATGTATTAAATGAATATTTACCCAATTATCAGAGGTTACATGCCGATGCAAAATGTTATGACGTAATTTCATATGACAAATTTTTCACATTACAATAAATAAAGAGAAATAAAGAGAGAGAAATGGAATTATCTTTTATGAATGTGATTTTGCGGCAAATGTTGCAATGGCTATTTT
>NW_017547115.1:3075622-3129795 GCF_001854935.1 Bemisia tabaci
GCCCCCCCCCCCCCTGTGCTAGGGGCCCGGGCCAGAAAATTGGTACCAGGGCCCGAGATGGGATGTGGCGGGCCTGGGCCCCTCCTGTCGTTCGGGGGCCCCTCTAAGAAGGTCGGGGGGCCCTCCCCCGGAAAATTTCGAAAATTTCACACTTTTTAAACACAATTTTACGCATTATTGGAGTTAAATTCTACAGTTCTTGAACTTCAAAATAACCCATTCTCAGGATTCTTCGGGGGCCTCTTTCATCACATAGCTCTAGGCGACCTTTAATGTCTCTTAGAGACAAATTTTCAAGGATTTTGGGGCCTTTTAGTGACTGAAAAGGATAGGAAAATTACAACATTACGGGGGAAGAAAACGATGACTTGAAAAAAATTCGCCGCGGGGGCCCCTTCGAGACCTCCGCGGCAAATTGTTAGGAGGCGATCGCCTCCCCGCCCCCATGGCCAGTCCGCCCCTGCTTAGGACCCAAAAATGGCGGACGCCATAAATTAATCAATGCAAAATGACTCAAAATGTAGTTTTCTTTGCTTATCGTAACGAGAAATTTACCCAAATGCACTATTGCGACTTCTTTACATATTTTAAGGCTGATCGTGTGCAATTTTTGAGAAAAATTATCTTAGATGTAGTAAGGTGTAAGTGCGGTCGGTGAAAACCGTCAAAAGTTGGCAATGACCCCCGTCCCTTCCACAAAGACCAAAACAACGCACTGCCATTTTTGGGTCCTAAGCCTCTCCATGGGGCCCAGTGGCCATACTCTCTCAATATAGGTACTCTACTCTAGTAGATACATCCTTTCGTTGGGAAAACGAGGTGTTGAGCGATGGTTCGAACGGTGATAGCGCCCTGCACCGCCTGCACGCGCCGTCGATGGCCGGAGAATCGGGTTAAAGGAGGAATGGCGAGCGATTGCGGTTGCGGGCATGATTTTGTCACAATTTTTGAGCGGCAGCCTTGACAGGCGGCAGTAATGCGTCGCGGTGGGTGCGGTGCCGCCGTGTAGTTGACTAGTTGCGCGGCGAGCATCGCAGCGTCGCCGTCGAACCAGTTCTCGCCGCGATCGAGCCCGGCTCACTGGGAGCCCCGATTCGCTTTTCAAGGAGAAATCTCCGAGTCAGCATCTCCGCCGGTAAGGACCAGCCCGGCCTCCTCCAGGAATCGAACTCAACCATCGCGGATCGCGGCTCACTTCTATTCGTCCCAGCCACGACAGCTCATTTAGACTCATTAACTGGCAACGTCAAAAATTCAGCCTTCAGATCTTGCCAAATTTCCTTTGATTACATTATGGATTTTCAGGGTGATCTGAGTAGATTTTTCTCTGACTTTTTCAGAGAATTTTATTTGAGATCAAATCTAGATTATCTAATAGGCTCATTAATTGGCACGTCAAAAATTCAGCCTTCAGACCTTGCCAAATTTCCTTTGATTACATTTCGATTTTCAGGGTGATCTCAGTAGATTTTTCTCTGACTTTTTCAAAGAATTTCATTCGAGATCAAATTTAGATTATCTGATAGGCTCATTAATTGGGAACGTCAAAAATTCAGCCTTCAGACCTTGCCTTTCCTTTGATTACATATGGATTTTCAGGGTGATCTGAGTAGATTTTTCTCTGACTTTTTCAAAGAATTTTATTTGAGATCAAATCTAGATTATCTGATGGTCTCATTAACTGGCAACTTCAAAAATTCAACCTTCAGACCTTGCCAAATTTCCTTTGATTAAATATGGATTTTCTCTGACTTTTTCAGAGAATTTTAATTGAGATCAAATCTAAATTATCTGGAAAGAAAGGGTATATCGATAAAGGCCGTTTTTGGGTTCAACTTGCACTTCCGCAGTCGCACACTTTTTCGCCCCTTTTAGATCTGCATTTTACGGAATGCATCATAATGTGGTCATTTTCGGTCTCTTTTATGGCCTAAAACTGATCATGAGCCTGGAGGCCAATTTTGGCGAAAAATGCGAGTTTTGCATGCTCGCGGTCGAATGATAAAAAATTGACATTTTTAGCCGAAATCGACCTTCAGCCCCATGTTTAGGTCAGTATTAGACCTAATTTAAGACCGGAAATGACCAAATCATGAAACATTTCTTAAGATGCGGCCTCCAAAGAAGTAAAAAATCATAGTGTTGAGGAAAATCAGCCAGGGTAGGTCCAAAAACGGCCCTTATCGATTCATTCTCTCTCAAGGCGGTGGTATAGTATTCTCATTTTATTTGAGTCTCGTCATAAGAGTATGTTTGCAGTGCCGGATTTTCCTACTTGCCGCCCATGGGCCGCCTGCATTTTGCCGCCCCCTTCTCATTCGTTTTGAAACATCCATAAAAACCATCAAGTGAACGTGCCAGCGGGGGAGGGGTGCATAAGAGGCGTTTACTCGTGTTGAACACATTTTTTGCGAAAGCCCTGTCAACACTACCAGCAAAAGGACACGGAGCTTTGCGCAAAATTCAAGTTTCGTAAACCTATCTCTGATGGACAAGACCTTCCATTCATGAGAAATGAACAAAAATATTATGAAAGAACAAACACAACATTTGGTTTAATGATTTTAACTTCGCCTGCCGCGCCGCGCCGACCGCACCGTGTTTGGCGCAATGCGTGAAGTATTCACGCAGTCTTGAAGGCGCTATCCGTTTCACGCTGACCACAATAACCGCACTATGTTTGACGCAATGCGGGAAGTATTCGTGCAGTCTTGTAAGCGCTAATATGTGTTACAAGCCTATTGCCGCGCCGAGGGCTTCTCCTTTTCATCGCAAGTCCTCATCATCATTTCTCCCTAAGTCGCGCCGTTCCAGGCCAAATTGTGTGTTTGGTTTCTCTCTTAACTCGACTAATTAAAGGTGCTGTCTCTTGTATCACTGAAAGACGACAAAATTAGAAATTACTATACTCTCTGGAAATGGGAGATTTGTAGCCTTTTCTCGTTTGTAATTTTTTTTCTAAATCCGATTTTTTTTATACCTACCTACATTTAAAAAAATTGCAAAATTTGCGGCCCTCTAAATTTGCCATTATGGGTCGCGGCCCATGTGGCCACCCCCTTAATCCAGCCCTGCATGTTTGCCTGATTCCATCGGAAATGAATATTCAGATATCGGGTGGAAAATGTTTAATAAATTACTAGCTTCTTTTTCAATTAAAGAATAAGAGAATTTCGGTTCATATGGCACAATAAAGTTTTTGGTCCAGGTAACCAAATACTTCGGACGTATAGAAATCAAGCTTCGGTTCAAGTAACCGAAGTTTTCCTTTGTCATACTTGGACTCTCTCTTGCCTAAGACTCCGATCATCTAAACCAAAGTTCAATTTTCACAACTAGAAACTTCGGTTACAATGAGCCAAAAACATTTGCTTTCCACAAGAGCTGAAATTTGAAATCGTAGTTTTTTTTTCGTCCGTGTATTAGCAAAGGCAGAATTTATACGTCTACAGCACATTTGAGGGGCTCGGAGGACAAGGCGCATAAGTGCAGTTTTTGCTATTTTAAGAAATACATGTTTAAATGCTTCAAAATTGTATGGAGCCTTATGGCGGAAAGGAAGTTTAAACCCACTTTTTGATGCTTTAAAGTTGGATTGTAGTTGTTAATTTTTCTCAGAATATACTTTCAAACTAGTTTTAGTTGAGTTGATGCATATCTCAATTTTTAAAAACCGTACTTATGCGCCTTGCTCTCTGAGCCCCTCATTTCATCTTCGTATTTTCAAAAAATCTCTATCGGAAACCCTGGTTTTCAATGCCCGCACTCATACCTCCTCGACGGATGTTTACTCGTCTTGCATTTGCAAAAAATAAATGTGCACTTCTCAAAAACAGAGACTTGTCGAGTGCGATGGTTCACCTCTCAATTTTACTGATCGACTGATGCAATCTCTCGGATTTTGCGTTCCAAACCCACCATAACCTCTACTTAGAATTTTCAGAAGAGATTGTTAGGGGTAGCAAATGGTATATGTCTCTAGACGTGATCGTTCCGTTTTTTACTGAAAATGTAAAATAAAGCCCGTATTGTTTGAGCATGACGCGAGACGCGTCGCTGTTGTCGTAAAGTGCGCTTTCATTTTTTGAGTTTTTTCATAAGCAAAACGGACATCCGCACTGCAGGGACAGTCGCATTCAAGCGTTGTTAAATCATCATCGCGTTTATAAATTTGCACTGTTCGAGAAGTCGAGAGAGCAGTTTGCCTTCAGTTATTTGGGTATGCAACACGGACAATCATCAAGCAGGAATAGTTTTTCAAATTTTCAATTTGCCTTCATCAGGTCTAATTTATTTCTGGGGCGTTTGCGGATAAAGTAGACATTACTTTGGATGTAGTACATTCATTTGCAACATTGCAGCAGGTCACCGAAAAAAAAATTGCTGAAGTAACATCCCAGTTGTTAAAAATCTGCGCGATAACTCTTGAAATTTTGTTATGAATACTCTGGCTGTTAACATCCTAGCTATGTTGAATTAACAACCGTAGCGTTCATATCAACATTCAAGAGTTGTCGCGCAGATTTTTAGCATCTGGGATGATACTTCAGCACTTTTTTTTTCAGTTTAGATAATAAGTATCAAAAATCTCGAGCTAAGTTTTAGTATACTTTTTTTTTTTGTAATGGATAAGTCGACGTGCCAAGAAATGCAAGAGCGTTAGTTTTCCTGAGTGTTTTCCGAGAAAAAATTATTATACCTTGTACCTATTTTATAAGATTTACTGGTCTGGATTTTCAGCGGACGTAAAGCTTGACATAACACGAACTCAAGCGTTCCGACAGAGCTCAAACTCCGTTTTCTCCTCAAGAAGACATCGCGAACGTGAAAGTTGCTCCAACTTTTTCAGTTACCTCATATTTTTTCTCGATCTAGCGCTCAACTCAGTTCTCCTCCTACTTACATCTCACCCTCTATGATTGGTACAAATCAAAAATTTGAGAAAATAGCCCTTCCAGAAGCAAGTACTTGTATTTGCTGAATTGATTTCTCTTTAAAAAGAATTATCACGTTAACTCTAACACGCTCAACTACGGATTCTTTAGGACGCACTGAGGTAACAGAGTAACACCTCGCATTCTTCGAATAAGCAAGAAATGAACAGTTATTTTTAATTATTTATTTCCGAAAAAGAAATAAAGTACTATTAGATGCAGGGCAGCTGTGAGAGTTAAGCGCGGAGCAATGTAGTGTCGTATGATACGCCTTACTGATGTTTAAGTACAGGATTACTTAATATTGCATCCGCGCGGCTCAATTTTTTCGAAGATTTAAAAAAAAATGGCGGAGTGTTATCAAAAAATAAGTGTGAAACCCTCATAAAGCGGAGCAATATCACGGACCGATTTTAGTTTTTCCATATACTTTACCTCACTCATCGAATGTCATTGAAAATATGTCGATGCTTTCGTTCCCGAGTATAGTTTGTTCAGTTAGTTTTGTTTTATATACTGACGTGTTCAGGGCCAGATTTACCTACTTGCCGCCCATGGGCCGCCTGTATTCTGCCACCCCCTTCTCATTCGTTTAGAAACATCGATACAAACCATCAGGTGAACGTGCTGGAGCGAGAGGGATGCATAAGACGCGTTAACTCGTGTTGGACACATTTTTTGCGAAAGCCCTGTCAACATTACCAGCAAAAATTCACGGAACTTGGCGAGAAAGTTAAGTTCCGTAAACTTATCTCTGCGTGGACAAGGTCTTCCATTGATAAGAAATGCACGAAAATATTATGAAAGAACAATCATAATGTGGTTCAATAAGTTTAGCTTCGCCGCGCCGTAATGATCGCGCACTATGTTTGGCGCAATGCGTTAAGTATTTCTACAGTCTTGTAGGCGCTATGCCTTTCACGCCGACCGTTGCTGAACGCACTGTGTTATTTGACGCAATGCGTGGAGTATTTGTGCAGTCTTGTAGGCGCTATGCGTTACACGGCGACCGCAGCTGACCGCACTGGTTTGACGCTATGCGTGAAGTATTCATGCAGTCTTGTAGGCGTTAATATGTGTTACATGCCGACCGCTCTTTTGTCGTGCTAAGGAAAAATGTCGTATGAACATTCAAGAGTTGCCAAATTTCCCTCGATAAAATTTTTATTTTTGAACTAAGCTATGGATTGAATATTTTTCCTTAAAATTTCCAGGAACTTTCGGTGAAATTGCGAACAAAAATATCTGAAAAATTGGAAAAAAGTATTTACAAATTTTTCCGAAAACTAATGGTTTACTAAAGGAAATTTGGCAACACCTGAGGGCTTATACGGCGTTTTTCCTTAGCACGGCAGTCTTGCACCTACTGTTCTTTTCCAGTGGCGTTTCTTGAAATCAACACTCTTTTTCCTCCCTTTAAATGTATGTAAAACTATCGATTCTCGCTGCGGCACAGTTTGCCTCATCTGAATCGATATTATTAATGGATTTAAATGGAGGAAAAGCAGTGTTACCACCCTGCAAAAAAGCCACTGCTCTTTTTGGAAACACGAAAGTACAAGTACTAGGGTGCGCATCTTGGTAAGTAGAGTCCTTTTTGCTTTTTCTCTGTAGCTGGTGCGAGTCCGGGATGCGGTCTATCTTGATCGCCAAAGCGTCGAGCTCGAGCGTATACCTCGACTCTTGCGTCACTTTAATCCGCTCACCGAGATGATCAGTTAATACTGAATATCCATCGTTTTTTCTGCTCGCTGAGGTCTGGTTCAAACGGGACAACTTTTAGTGAAACGGATCAGCGAGTTGTCGGCCTTGTAACGCACTTGACCTTTACTTTTCCTTTTTCTTCAGAGTCAGAGCAACTGCCTCGGTGTGTTTCGGGGGAAAACGAGATAAAAAAGTGACTGAACGGTAGCGTTTTTAGTTTGTCTTGTCGTAGAAGTATAGGTCACTGTACGAATTCTCTAGAATCATTTGGGCACTCAAATTTGGACCGAGTTTTACGGAAACGCAAAGCGGCGATTCTTACACGTTGGCAACACCGTTTTTCTCCGTTTAAATGTATGTTAAATAATCAATTCTAGGTGAGGCAGCCTGTCTCACATAGAACCGATATATTCAATGCAACACCAACTAACAACATACCATCCATCGGTGAATAAGGTTATGCCGAAGTTAGGCAAAACATTTCAACGGTCTCTTATGGAGGAAAGCTAGAATTTTAAGAAAATTTATGATTTCCCCGGTAACGAAAGTTTTGGAACTCTATGAAAAGCTGACGAGTTACGTAGAGAACATTGTAGTAGCACATAACATCCATCTTAGTGAAATTATCCCGTATTTTTCATCGTTTTTCACCTAGTGCCAAGTGTTGTTTCCAAGTATTTTGACTATGACTCCTGTTTTCCCAGCCTTTCCCAATGGCAATCATCTTGCGAATCATTTGTATGATCATAGTAATCTTCTTTGCTTTCAAAGTAATACTTTAGCTGCAGTGAAGAAGTATTCTGTCTCTCAACCTTGATTGATTCTAGAAGTATTCTCACCGAAAGTCGCGTTGTTTTGGTCAGGATTTTATTTGTATGCGGTACCAAGATCTTTTCCAGTGTTGACTTATATTATTTATTGCTGTGCTTTGAGTAAATATACCATACCTTTTTTCAGCATCTTATTGGTCAGCCTTTTTCAGCATTGATTCGCTATTATTAATTGACGTAAACAGTGAAGTTTAGTCAATAATAATCTCGTATGGAGAGCTGAACTCCTCTTCTGTGACCATATTCTCCTGCTATAAAAATCATCATGCTGCAAAATGGAAGTACCTGTCTTACCTACACATCAACACTTCGATGGTGTAAGTCCGCAATCACATATCTCATTTGGGTTGTCTGAAAATCTCCGCCTCTATGTTATTATCTTACAGGAGAACAAATTGACACCATTTCTTGAAGTTTTTGCAGAATTTTTTTCGCACGGACAAGAAAAATCACGGCAGTTTTATAGAATTGCTGTTGAGTAGTTTTCCATTTCAGAATTAAAGTATTACAGGAAGTCAGCCACGTTGCAAACCGAGTTGTGTGATTGCCGACTTACACCGTCAATTTGTACGATTCGCGCTTGCTCTCAGTTAAAATTTTAAGTGTTTACTCAGCTTAGTTTACATTCTTCAACATTCTCTCCAAAATGTGGATACCAAAACATCTAAATAATGCGATGGATCATTGTTGTGGTTGTTGGTGTTGCAAAATTTTGGTTTAAATTTGATTCCTTTCTTATCTGATACCACAATCACATGCTGAATGTGAGAGTTGAATGTGCCTTGAATGTAGAAGTCATCAGATCAATGCTTCATAACAAAGATTTACATCGAATTTATTTAAATAGTTCAGACAAACTGATTACTGCTGAGCTCGGATCTTCATCGGTACCCTAAATTTTGCGCCTTAAATGCAAAATTCAGGCATCGGTGACTTCCACATTCAGGAAATTAGGCAGGCGTTACTTACAGAGGAATATTTTGAGAGAGACAGAATGTTTCATTATTGAAAACTTCAAAAGAAATTTAACATGCCCTCACTATTTTTGAAAATGATATTATTGATATCTAGCGAATGAAATGGAAATGAAGACATAGTTTGAGCATTAAAACATAGAACTTATGCTGTAGCATATTATGACTTATTCTTTTCTTCCTAGTTTGTATTTTTGAATGGTTAAAGTCACACATGACTTGCAGGATAAATTGGAACGGTCATTGTCTACGGGCCATATGGACATGGAATGATATTCACAGCTAGGGGGAAACAAACTGAGTGACAAAAGGCAAGATATGAGCAAGATTTTAGAAGGCTTTAATTGATAAAATTTCATTTTCATTTTACAACAAAATCGAGGGCAATGGTGACACACTCTTGCTAGGTGATGTGACAGAAACTAATCATAGATAAACAACATTGAGCATCACTAGACGTAGACAAGTTTAACACATTACATTGAAGATTTGAATTCACATATCATGATTGCTGGATCATCTACAGTTCGCCAACTATGCAGCTTCTGTGAACACAAAAGATACTTTCCTTAGAAAAAAAATCATTGTATTTTTCAAGTGAAGACAGTGCTCTGCCTTCTACAGGCAAACCATAAAATTACAGGACTGGGACATTGTGGCGCCTAAAAAAGTTGACGTACCAAAATTGAATGCGCCATAATGAATATGCAAAAAGTTAATTAGGCTCCTAAAAAATGAGTTTTATCCCTGCAAAGGTGTCGCCAACGATTGAAAGGGGAGGCAGAATGCTGAGAAACATTCCAACAGTTATTTACAGCAGACACCTGATATGGTGTTTGCTCAGTGTTTCCATTGAGTCTTCAATTGACTTATTAGAGAATCTTTTAAATTGTCAGTACATGGAGTAATTCACAATAATTACAGCAATATTAGTGGGTTGTTTCCTTGTTGGACTTGCACTTTTTGAGCAGGAGCGCATCATGTAATTTTGATTCTTGCAGTTTAGAAAATGGAGGAAAAGTCTGGAGAGTAAAACGAGGTTTTCTACTTACACATTAGCGAAATGCTGGGCTTGAAAACATGGTGAGGGATCGGAGTGGAAAAACAGCATTTTCTCGCACTAAAACTGAGAACTTAGAGCATAAGAATCGAACACATTTTAACGGTGAACGCGCACTAATAACACTAAAGATATGACGTTCAAGATAAGAGCTAAGAATCCGCATCAATGACATTTCTCCGTTGCAATTCTCTCTGAAGGATCACAAAAAAACCTTTACGACTCCGTACTACAGGACCCCGTTTATTACGAATCTGAGAATAAATTCGAGCTGAATTATGTACGATATAGTGCTCTGTAACGCGCTCGACATTCTAATAGAATATTTTAAACCTAAAATGTTACTATAATAGAAAAAAACTTTAAAAAAATCGAGGAAATTCAACCGACGACGCTTACCCGAAAGGCCGATGTTTTTGACTAACTCGTCCTAACCTCCAATATTTTTCCTCATCGCTGGATGGTATGTTGTTAGTTGGTGTTGTTCAATGGATTCAAATGGAGTTTTAACAGTGTTGCCAATTTGTTGGAATCGCCGCTGAAAATAAGGTCCGTAGGTGCAGTTTTTTATCCCAAGAAATATGTATCTAATGTTTCAAAATTACACGGATCCTTAAACTCTCCGTCGCTACGATACTACTAAGAAGCTTTGGCTCTTATCGCTCCGTATTCAGGGCCGGATTTAGGGGGTGACCACATGGACCGCGGCCCATGGCGGCAAATTTTGCGAATTTTTTCAGATGTAGGTATAAAAAAAAAATCACCAAAGAGCTAAGGCGACGAAATCTTTCATTTCCTAAGAGTATAGTAATTTCTAATTTTGTCGTTTTGCGGTGATACAAGAGACAGTACCTTTAATTAGTCGAGTTATGAGGGGAACCAAATACGCAATTTGGCCTGGAGCGGCGCGGCGCAGAGAGCAATGGTGACGAGGACTTGAGTTCAAAAGGAGAAGCCCTCGGCGCGGCGGTCAGCATGTAACACATATTAGCACCTACTAGACTGTATGAATACTTCACGCATAGCATTAAACACGACGCGGTCAGCGGCGGTCGACGTGTAAAGCATAGCGCCTACAAGACTTTATGAATACTTCACGCACTGCGTCAAACACAAGGCGTTTAGCAGCGGTCGGCGTGAAACGCATCTATAGCACCTACAAGTCTGTAGGAATACTTCAAGCATTGCGCCAAACACAGTGCAATCAGCGCGGCGCGGCGGTGGAAGTTAAATTTATTAAACCACATTTATGTTTGTTCTATCATAATTTTTTCGTTCATTTCTTATAAATGGAAGGCCTTGCCCACACAGAGATAGGTTTACGGAACTTAACTTTCGCGCCAAGTTCCGTGAACTTTTGCTAGTAGTGTTGACAGGGCTTTTGCAAAAAATGTGTCCATCACGAGTAAACGCGTCTTATGCACCCCTCCCTCTCCGGCACGTTCACCTGATGGTTTTTATTGATGTTTCAAAACGAATGAGAAGGGGACGGCAAAATACAGGCGGCAAGTAAGGAAATTCGGCCCTGCCTAAGATGGCTAAGATTGTACAGAGATGAGCGTTCTTCCGCAAAAATGAGTAAATTTATGCAAAAACTGAGTCAAATACGTGCTTCATAAACGACGAGTTCGTAACAATTGATCGCAGTAAATCGCTCTGGATAATTTAAATCCATAGGTTGGCTGCATTTCTGGGCAATAACTTTACTCGCGGAGGCATCGGTGAAGGCCTGATGGATTTTCGGAGTTTCAAATTCGTCTACACTCTCGCTATGTAGGTACTAGAGAACCTATATTGAGAAAGTATGGCCACTGGTGTTACCACCTCTGATTGGCTCAGCCATCTTAGGCTGAATGGAGCCCTTAGGACCCAAAAATGGCGGACGCCATAAATTAATGAAATGTAACATAACATAAGTAATTAATGTAACACTTGATGGTTTGATGTTTCAAAACAAATGAGAAGGGGGCGGCAAGTAGGTAAATCCGGCCCTGTCCGTATTATCATCGCTCCTCTGACGTAAAGACGTACCTCAATTTTCACGTGAGCCCTGTTCGCATATAAATCTATGCTTTCTGGGGCACAAGCGGAAATCGAGATATGCCCTTACGTCAGAGGAGCGACGCTATGTGATCCTCTACGGTAAAGAGGACCTTCAGGTATCGAAAAACTCAAAACCAAAAAATTAGTGCTTTTGTGTGCTGTAATGTTTTTTGATCATCGTTGTATGAAGCACGCGGAAATTTTTTCAAACCGAACCGGACTAATGACATTGAATTTGCAATTCAAAAAATACGGTTGGAGAAATATCTACGGATTTGAAGTTTAATCTGCCGGGTTGGAGGTTCAATGTTGTCTAGAAAAAATGCAACATTGCCCCCATCTCCTGGCACAAAATGAACTGACCTGCTTGTACCTTAATCTTAGGGGTCCCGTTTCCCGTAGTACAGCGTCACCAATCTACGATGGAACTGCAAAAAAGCATATCTCGGTTTTCGGCACCTTTAAAAGACCAATTTTTACATTTTTCATTTTAAAAAAAAAATGAGTGGAAAAATACTGTATAAAATACAGTAAAAATACTGATTTTTCCTCTCTGCGTGAGAAATAATTTGAGAAAATGTCAAGGAAATAGTGTTACTTCGTCCTCCTCTGATAGGATTAAAGGCGGGCGCAGAGATTTGGCAACTCCGCAAACGAGATATGCGTTTTTTAAATTTCACCGCCGGTCTACAAGGTAAATCCTTCTCTTAAATTGTTTCCTATGAGCTAAACTTTTTTAAAAAAAAGTCATAGATGACTGAGACATCGTTTAGGGCTCTTTATTTGTCTTCAATAAGTAAACCTCAGATAAAATTCAATATGTGCTGTCTCGGCAGATTTTCCTTATACATTTATCCTTTTAACTCTACATTTTATCGCTCATGTCAAACGCTTTTCGAAATAAAAATTGTTTACTTTGGATTATTTCTTAATCGCCAATGGGACTACGGAGCATAATAGGTAATTATTAAACTATTATGGCTATAAACGTCAGATTACCATCTTGACAGTTAAGGAGCAAAACGATCAGTTACATGTCATTTTTGCGTCTTTGGAAAAATACTAATAGTTAATTTGAGTCTTTCTAATACACTGTTTTTATTTTTTTCATCAGAAATTCTCAGGAGTTTCTGTTTAATCAGGTGCCTTTAAAGTTATCACTGATTTCGGTTGAATTCGTCCTTTGATTCGTCAACCTCCTGACATAGGGGCGTAACACACTCGACGATGAACCCTGTTGTCCACATAACTCAGTGCTCTCTCGGGCTCATCTCAAATTGTAGTTACGCCTTTATGTCAGCCAAGCGACGAATTGTTCGTGTTTTCTCAATCAGTCAAGGACGCCGCATTGGTGTTGTGAACTTTTTTATTTCAGTGTCCCTATCGGTGCGACGAAGGAATGTTAGATTTTGCAAACTTGGTTTTAAGAGGATGATTTCTGTTTCCAAGGAATGTTTTTAAAATGTACGAAGTAAAAAACCCACCCGGGTTTCTCAAGGGAAAATGTGCAGAAGCATTTTTAATACTTTTTAATTGCATTGATGAAAGTTAGTACCGACACATTTTTCACGTACATTTCATACTAACTTCAAAACGTGCGTTATGCATTTTTAATGCTATAAATTGCTTTATACGGATCTTATGAGTGTTGAGTGTTAACGATTTTTAGCATTTCACAAAGTTTTGAAGGCGGCTTTCCGGTTCACTTACATATATTTCACTTAAGTTTTTTTGTGAGTCTGACAGAGTTGTGTGCATGGTAGTGAATCCTAATAATTCGTACATTTCATGCACTTCTTAAGGTGATTCGATGTGATACGTCATATTTTGTGTCAAAACGACATGCGATATATCGTATCGATTGGTTCCATTTTTTCAGCTGCTCGTCATCTTTCTCAGAGTTCGAGATCGCAATTCTGTTGTCGGGAGACTAAAGGATTCACTTATCCAGTTTGACAAACAAAGAGCGACGCCAAGAATGGCACAATTTGGGCCAGAAGGGATTTTTCTGAAACCGGGCCCAAACGATACCTTATGATACCCTAAAACTCTGGTAAAAATTTTAGCTTGAGTATACGCACGGTTTTTGAGAAATGAGGGGGCAAAGTTGCCAAATCGCCATCATTCTGGACAGCATTTCTACAGCAAAAAGACGGGAAAAATGGACGAAAAAGTTACACCTTTGATGGGTTTCGGCTGTAAATGTTCTCATTGGGCCCCCAAGCATTTAACTGTGTTCAGTTTCAAAAATTTTGGTCGCACAGTGGTCCAAAATGGGGGGAAATCGTCGACAAATCAGGATTCTTTGTCAAATTTTTAGAAATGGAAGTAAAATTGTCGGTCTGCTGCAGTTTTCATGGCTAACAATGTTCGTATCGGTCATCAATGCATGAAATTGTGTTCAGCTTCCCAAATTTACATCGCACAGTGGTCAAAAATGGGGGAATTAGTGGACGAATTAAGATCCTCTGTCAAACTTTTTAAAAATGAAGTGAAACTGTTGTTCCCCAGTAGAGTTTAGATCCCGGAAAAATTCATGTTTTTGATTTTTTTAATTATTACTACATGTCAGACCGTATTGTTTATAGAACTTTGTTATGGAATAGACTTTGTAGCATCATCTCAATAAAATATGCACACTTTCAGAAATTTTAAAAAAAAGAAGGAAAAATGGAGAGAAAAAATTAAAAAAAGATTTAAATAGTCAAAAAAATAATTTAAATAATTTTTCCGGGATCTAAACTCTACTGATCTTAATTCGTCCACTAATTCCCCCATTTTTGACCACTGTGCGATGTAAATTTGGGAAGCTGAACACAATTTCATGCATTGATGACCGATACGAACATTGTTAGCCATGAAAACTGCAGCAGACCGACAATTTTACTTCCATTTCTAAAAATTTGACAAAGAATCCTGATTTGTCGACGATTTCCCCCCATTTTGGACCACTGTGCGACCAAAATTTTTGAAACTGAACACAGTTAAATGCTTGGGGGCCCAATGAGAACATTTACAGCCGAAACCCATCAAAGGTGTAACTTTTTCGTCCATTTTTCCCGTCTTTTTGCTGTAGAAATGCTGTCCAGAATGATGGCGATTTGGCAACTTTGCCCCCTCATTTCTCAAAAACCGTGCGTATACTCAAGCTAAAATTTTTACCAGAGTTTTAGGGTATCATAAGGTATCGTTTGGGCCCGGTTTCAGAAAAATCCCTTCTGGCCCAAATTGTGCCAAAAAACGGTCGTTTTTGGCGTCGCTCTTTAACGTAATGAAGGCGGGGTTTTTTAAGAGAGAAAATATCGCATTCGGATGCAGATTCGATATCAGTATCGAATGCGATATTTTTCCTTTGAAAAATCATGCCTTTATTAAGTTAAGTTCGTTTGTCAAAATTGGTAAGTGAATTCTTTAGTCTCCTGACAACAGAATTGCGATCTCAAAATTCGAAAAAAGTGACGAGTAAGCAGCTGAGAAAATGGAACCAATCGATGCAATATATCGCATGTCGTTCTGAAACAAAATATAACGTCTATCGAATCACCTTAAGGAGTTTAATGGTGTAATGTTGAACCAATCATCGCTGCAGATATGATGCTGAATACTAGTATTTTCTTTGAATTACTTTCAATGCTCTTTTTTCTGGCAAATTGAGTAATTTGAGAATGTTTTTCTGGTAGATTCAATAAACGGGAAAGGTGATGAATTAACACATAAGAAAGTTTCAACGTATTTTTATTTAATAAAAAAACAATAACATTTTTTACTTTACAATCATTTAATATTAACTCAGTCGACAGTAAATTTATTTACAGTGTACCTACTTTAATACAAATGTCATATTTACTTCTTCTTTTTAACAGATTTATCTGTCTTCATACAAACTTCCGTATTATAAAATTGGTTATTCTTGTCCAGTACATGCTGGAGGATGTTGCAATTATTTGGTTTAAACAGTTCGCAACAGCGAACGTTTTCTTTTTTCCTTCCACAAAACTAGCGACAGAAATACTGTGCTTTTTCTTCATGGGAAATCTTTCCTTTTCGTGCAGAAAATCTTTTTCGTACAAAATAAAATATACCAGTTATTTAAAAATAATTGCTTTTTTTGGAAAGATGGTTCCTTCCAGCACCATATAGGATAAAAATATCTAAAATTCTTAAAAAGATTTTAGATTTATAACTGGCGCGTGCCGAACGTTTAAAATCTCGATTTCACTTGCATGCAACAATTGACTTGGGCAATTTCAATTTAGACTGCTAACCCCAATCGACTAGAAGCAACACTTCAAAATGGTTTAATTGAGCAGAGGGAAAAAATCGGCTCAGCTGGTTTGACGGAAATACATACTCACTTACAGGGATGGTAAAAAGCTTAAACTGAGATTTCATTAAGGGCAAAGAGGGTGGATTATTAAAAGATGAGATATAAGTAAAACCATTCAATTAGCAAAACATATCTCAAGAAACTAAAAGAGGGTCCAAAGTTTACACGCAAATTTTATATTTTATTCTCTGCACGAAATCATAATGTACATGGTATTTGTACAGGTTTCCGTCTTCATTAACGTGTATTTTCAAGATAGTGCGCGTGAAAAAAACATATTCTCTGCTGCACGGAGAAAAAAAACTCGTGCGTGGGACCCGAAGTTTAGGTCATATGGATCTCTGAAGTTTTCAGATTGAGCATCTGAACACTTTAGGTCTAGCTGTCGAGGTTCGGATCACACATCTAAAACTTCAGTTCTTACATCTGAAGTACTTCGGTTCTTACATCCGAAGTACTTCGGTTCTCACATCCGAAGTACTTCGGTTCTCACATCCGAAGTACTTCGGTTCTCACACCTGAAGTTTCAGATGTATGATCCGAACTTCGGCAGCTAGACCTAAAGTGTTCAGATGCTCAATCTGAAAACTTCAGAGATCCATATGACCTAAACTTCGGGTCCCACGCACGAGTTTTTTTTCTCCGTGTGCCAGGGAACAACCGGCTATTTTGAAAAGTGCTTTAGGGGTTTCTTGCATGAATACCTCATGAGGTACGAGCAACTTAATCATTCACAAAAAAGGCAAGTAGATTCGTAAAATACTCAAAACTTTTTCAACTAATGCTGCTAATTCGGAATTTTCTTTGAAATGTATCAAATTTTCACACACCAATTTGTGCGGGGCCAGAGGATTCAAATTAGTAGCACATCTCTGGCGAAAACCAGGCCGGCCACTTTGAAATAAATAAGAAGAAGAGGAAGAAGGAGGAGGAGGAGGAGGTGGTGAAGAAAAGAAAAGTCCGAATATTATTAAAATGAGCTAAATCAATGGGCGAGTGATATTTTACGGATGACCCTGAGATCGAGCACGTCACCCGATGCACAGGCATGGAAAGATCTGAGCTTGGCTGATCAAGAGCCGTAAAATAATGGAAGCAAAAGTTGAATACAAACTTTTGAGTAAATTTTACAATTTTTACGAATTTCTAATACAGTAATTCTGAGTGTTTACATGCGATCGGCAGCCAGACGTGAAAATCACGGAACTTGGCTTTAATTGTTGCGCAAAATAATCAAAAGAGATTTTCTTCCTCGAAAAAGCGAGGAAAAAGAAAAATCATTTTTCATCGTGAAATTTTTTCGGAATAAGAAATGACACATACGGGTAAAAATGACAGGAAGACCATACAGCATTTAAGATTTGAGGCTCCCGTTGTTTCGAATAATTTTGAGAGCAGGTAACATAGAGGAGGAAAAATGTAACTACAAATATAAGGAAAAGTGAACGCACAGAAAAATGGAAGGTAATTTTTTTACATGCGTTCGACAGCTGTAAGGGAAATAATAACAAAGGAGTACGTCCATATTTTGTCGTTTAGTGGAAAAAGTTAATTCTC
This sequence comes from Bemisia tabaci, assembly GCF_001854935.1. Classification (NCBI taxonomy): domain Eukaryota; kingdom Metazoa; phylum Arthropoda; class Insecta; order Hemiptera; family Aleyrodidae; genus Bemisia; species Bemisia tabaci. Next base: position 3,093,052 of record NW_017547115.1, read on the forward strand.
ACGTAGTTTTAACAAGCAATTTTACTTCGAGCAGTGACTTAAAATTATTGATGTCGACGGAAAGAACATTTATATGATCATTAAAATAGCACTGCTGTAGGTATTTCCTTTTAGTATGTTTGTTTCTGAGTTCGTACTATGGATAGTTGATTCATTTTGACAGAGATGTGGATTCGAAACGTAATTTGTTGAAAAACAAGTGGATCATGTTATACTTTGAACTGTAATCCTCCTAATCATTACAATTCTGGATCGCGAAAAAAAACACAATCAAATCTATGCATAATTATTACAGACAAGAACTTTGCCACGTGTGAAATCTTCTGGAGTTTTGGGTAACTGTACCTCTGAAATGAAGGTTTTTGGAGTCGAACATGCATCCTTCAGTTTTGATCTAACTGCATTTGTGTTAAATTCCTGTCATGAATATTCATGACATCATACAATTTAGGTTGCTCTTTGCGTGAATTAACATTCGAACATTAAATCTAACTCTTCTTCTTAGTGATATTCCATTCATGTTGTTTAATCACTTTCTTTTAGTATACATAAAGGACAGAAAAATGAATGGGAAAAAAACAATCATAGGGCAGACAATAAAAAAATAGAAAATAAAAAGGCATTGAAACTTGCTTGAAAAAGAGGGGAGCGTTGAGAAAAACAATAATCAGCTAAAAAAAAATACGTTCCCAAGCGAACATGTACCCAACCGGGAAAGCCAGCTGAAAAACTGACGATCGATCCTCAAGTGAAATTCGATTCAGCGAAAGAGAATCTCCGATATTGTTCACCCTAAAATAGTTGCACCAAGAAACAAATGCTTCAAGTGTTGACGTTTCGCTTTTTATTAATTAGTCAAGTTTAACGAAATAACTGGTACATTCTTAGGCTTAGCTGTAGAATTCAACCGAACTTTCATTTCTTTGGAGGACCTATTTTTCAACAACAGCGACTGTACGAACAAATAAATTTACTGAAATTAAAAAAATACAAAACTTATTCGACCTACGTCTCGCGATATTTCACTCGTCCATTATTGCAATAACAACCACACGGATATGATTTGATTTTGGGAATATATGGAGAAAAAAAATAGAAAAACTATTACCTGTTTTAAAATTAAGTACACGTAATTGCCTACAAGTTTTTGAAGCAGTGGAAAAGATTTTAAAAAATATAAAAATGCACTACTGGTGGATTCTAGCACGAACATTCAAGCACATTAAAAATAAGTTTGTCGGAGGAAAACAAAAGGGTTTAACATTCCCCATTGAGTCCAGAATAAAATCTAAAGGTTCTTTATACAGGTTGGACAAGGGGTAAAAGGGGTGGTAATGGTACTTATATAAGTTGTGCAATGATGAAAAGTAAACTCGAGAACCTCGGAACAGAGGGCTTGCACAGTTTTTGGCGGTAGGTACCAGAAATACTGACGTCACTCATTCTCTGTTGATCGTGACAATATTTTGATATTTAGGAAATTTTTGACCATATTCTTGCGAAAATAAATTCTGGATACAAAAAATGGCACGAACGTGTTGCGAGCTTAGGGTTAGAAAAAAAACTCGGAGAGATTCCTAACTTCCATTGGAGTTATTGATTATCAAATGGGTATTCTCGATCATTTTAAACCCGTTTCACTAAGTTTACAGTGATACATATTATTTTACCAGCTTTTTTTAAAAAAATTATATAAATTACGCGGCAAATGACCGGTAGAAAGATCAGCATCGGAGACTAAATAAAAACAGCGAAAAGAGGCTGACATTTCCAGGATTTCTCGGTGACAATAGCTACAAGGAAATTTGTTAATCTCACTTGTTATTTTTTTCAGTTGGAAGGAAGGCAACACTACGCTTGGATGGGTTTTACGAGAACGACCAACTTCGCTTGATTCGAACTTACGTTTCCGAATCGCGCCAGAATTTTACGTAGTTTCACATAAATATCACAGTAATTTTTCCCCACACTTCTTAACGGTTACGGGCTCGGGTTAGCCAGAGAAAAACTACTACTAGGAACATTAGCAGATTCGTAGTGATCGTAAGTAAAGCAAACGTGGGAAGGCCAGAATGGACTGACAATACGTTTAAAGGGGCGTTTAAGTAATATATGATACACTTGGAAGGGAGGGGGTCTAAATTTACGTTATGGTGCATTCTGAAAGGAGACGATTTATTACGAAAATATCTAAATTTAAAAAAAAAAAAATCTCTGATAGAAGTAAAAAGGTTTGTTGGTTGAATCTTTAAGGAAGCGATGAACCAAGATGAAATAAACAAAATAAAAGATAAAATAATCGGGAAAGAGTTCGGTTCATTTAGTACTCAAACGCCCCCTTATCAGGAAGAAATCAAGTTGGCTGATAAACTTTTCGATTAACTTTCAGTTACATTAAATGACATAAAATACAATCCAAAAATTCCCTTTTCTCATCTTCTGCCGTGCTTTGAACGGGCATAATATCTTACTCTTCGTCAATATGTTAAAGCAAACAATACAAAATAAGACCATAGAATTGTAATAACAGTGATTTCCACTAAAATCTGGGGATACATTATTGTTTGTTATAAATACTTTTAATTGCACCACGAGAAACAGTGTACTCGATCCGAGGTTATGTCCTAAAAAATCGTGGATGAAAAGGGAGCTGACGGCCGGTTTGTAATTCATACTAATTAACGTTATCAGAAAAAGAAGTATCAAGGACAGAAGAAATTGGTCAAAATTATGTTACACAGAGAAAGGTATATTAATTGTCAAAGTTTGAATACAATAGGTAGTTGGTAGAGACTACGGTATATCTTGCCGCCTCTTTTACAGGTTGCGGCCTTGTCTGCCGAAATGTCCAACTTTAACCAAAACTGGCCACCACGTCAGTCTTTTCTTCACACAAGAAATTCAGGTTATCTAGTTCTATTCCATACAGCTTGGGGACGAGGGATTTGATGGAATCGGATTGCCCCTCGCACCAACTGTCTCAAGAGCAACCTCTCTGTTTCCCGAGCCGCGAGTCGCGAGCACGCAAGGAGCGCCACTTTGGTAGGCCTGAATCAAGGAGCCAGCCTAGAAGCAGGAGAAATTGACACTGAAGGACTGCTACGTCTCGAGCGAGGCGATCAAACTGTGGAAGACGACAGACTGGATGTCGCTGAAGACTGACGAGTGGCCACACGAGTAGGAGGATTGTGACTGGCACTGGAGCGAGGGCTCCAGGAGGAGATCGGGGTCGGACATGGGGAAGTCCCTTAGGTCACTACTCCTTAAACTACTTCCTAAACTACTCCTAAAACTACTGCTATCGGACAGGTCGCTGAGGAACTCGGTCGAGTCGAGCCGGGGCTTCTTCGGCGAGGGACACGGACAGTCGATGTCGACGACGTTGAGTTCTTCGTCCTCGTCGTCGCTGATGGAGGTGAGGAGCCGCGGCGTCGGCGGCATGTAGAACTGGCTGAGGACGTCGGTGACGTCGCAGTCGTCGATGTCGTCCAGGGAGCGCTTCCGGCCGGCGGCGCAGCGCGAGGCGGNGGGGGCGGGGGCCTCGAGCCTCTCGGTCCGCCCGCCAGGGAGCGTGGTCGTCGTCGGCAGCGCCGAACTCGGGAGGTTGGTGATGTCGCTCAGCTGCGTGGCGTCGACGGTCGTGGTGCGAGGGGTGAGGTAGGTGGCGCGCTTGTGGGCGGCCGTCCGTTGCTTCTCCTCGCGGGTTTCGCGCTGGAGTCGCTTCATCGTGTTGTTGATGAGCACCGATCGGCGCAGCGAGGACTCCGGGTCCTCGATCTTCTTGAGCTTGTTCACGGAGATCTTGAGCACCTTGCGTCGTTCCTCCTTCTCGAGGTACTTGGCGCTCAGCATCGTTGGCCGGTTCATCGTGCACGTCGGCACGAAGAAGTCCTCATCCTTTGGGGCCTTGCACCCGTGGAGTGGTTCCAGTAAATCGTCTAGGCTGCTGAGGTTCTCTGATTTCATGCCACTGTCTGAGACCAAGTTTTGATTCCCCGGGTCGGCACCTGAAACAGAGCGATATGGCACCGTTAGTTGACTGTAATGAATCATTATTGAGAGAACATGAGGGGACATAAAGGAAAGAGTCTAATAGAAAGGAAGTGCAAAAGTAAAATAAATCGTAGAGAAAATTCAGATGGTGTCGCCTAGCGGAGCAATCCACATTTTTACGCCACGACAAACAAAGTTGAGTCGAATAAGAGTTAAATTTTGCACGATGTAAAACAGCGTCCACGCCTTTTTGCAACCACATTCTAATAGGTCTCATTCGTAGTTTATTTCATACAGCGTTTTTTCTTGGCACGGTACAACGGCAGTAGTTTCTTACCGCCAAGTGCAGTCCTGTTCACACAGCATCATCACGAAAAGAAAAGACAGACACGGAGAAAAAATAATCTTGCTTTCAACATTACATTCGCAGTGACGAAAATGTCGGCTCCGATATCAATGCTGCCTTCATACCGAGGCCAAACTAATTATTGACATAGACGTAACATTGTAACGCCGATAAGAAGAGTACGTAGTGACCTGGAATTTGCCATGAGCACTGTTGGATACTCTTTCAACTGTGGAGGTAACGCCCTTTATCCGGAAAAATCGAATTCGCGGACGACGATTCCCTCAAACCGGCCTTGCCCCAAATCGTGCGCCGAGCTTTCCTCCAAGTTTCGGGAAAGCGCTCGCACGGTGGCGCAGCGCTGAGCGAACCGGTACCGGGCGCTGCGTTTCCAGCCGGGCACCGTAGTCCGTAACCGTAGCAACCGTAGCGTACGCGTCCGCTAACGGAACCGGCTCCGGGCTCATCCGATCCGCGGGAGCGAGCTGGCAAACCGGTGACGCAATTCGCGTCCATCGTCCGTCGTCGTGACGCGCGGCCGAGGCACCCCCCGCCCCCCGCGGGAACGTTGGGGGGNGTTGGGGGGGGGGTCGAGGCGCAACGAGCGATCACTGTTCCGCTAATAGCACCGCCCGTTTTTACTGGACCCGCCGTGGTCGGATACCGTGACTCTTGCTGCGACCGGCTATCTACGCCATACTCCGGTGAAGGCGATTCTTGGGCTGAGAATCGATTGTATAGAACGATCGGGTCCGAAGAATCGACCTACTGAAAGATCCATACAACGAATCGGAGCTTTGCTGCTGATCGGAAACAAAATCAGCCGACGGAGATTGCCTAAAGTCGACTTTTCCCATACTGGAAAAAAAAACACATTGGATCTAGAGTCCAGACTCTTAAAAACATCGACAAGAAAAAATACTCTCGATTCAATCGGATTTTTGCTTAAATCAAGAACCAAGCCTCTTAATTTGAGCGGATTTCCTTTTGATTACCTAAAGCAAAAATCTGATTGAATCAAGAGTATTTTTTCTTGTCAATGTTTTCAAGAGTCTGGACTGTGTTTTTTCTTCCAGTGCAGTCGAAATACGTAACTCTATTCCAAGGTTGCCGAACTGACTCTTGGAAGCTGGGGAAAAATCAGATCTCTTTAGAGAAAAAAGGTCATCGATTTTACATAAATGCGTTAGCAATGATTAGCAGATTTCTTTCTAACAAATTCTGAGCCTAAGCTGATTAAAAACCAAGAATCGGGGTGCCTGGAAACCGAGTCATTTGATCAGTTCCTTGCGAGACGAACCGATCCTAGCGAAAGATCGGCGTGTCAAGAGTTGAGTCGATTCGACTTTATCGATCTTAGACTTGAGGAACCGCAAGCATTACTATCCTCAGATGTGCAGCACAGATTTCGAGAAAAACATCGATACAGATGACTCCGGTATAGGCTGTTGATTCTGCCGATCTAACCTCAAAATTGTGGCTCGTAAAATAAAATGAAGACAGAACCGGTGCATAAAACTCGAGAGGCAGTTTATTTGATGGTCTATTATTTCAATCGGAAGGGTGCTGGCGCTGTTGCGAGACTTTGATGGCGGAGTCGAAAAATGTACTTTCCCCTCTGCAGCGTTGCAAAACGCTGATCATGTTTTGATTTTATTGCTAAAAGAAAACCAATCATAAATTTTCCTAGGAATTGTCTGCAAATTATCTTCACTTATTTAAAAATATACGTAGAAAATTATAGGGAGACGTTCGGTTGGTTCTCTTATAAAATAAGAAAATATAACGGCAGATATTGAAACGTTCCTAGGGGGATGTTTATTTTTTTCTTTAGGTCATCGATACGTCAGAAATATGAATACCTTTTGGCTGCTAGCCTTCGTACGATGGATAGTTTTACGATACTGTGAGATAGTTTTACGATACTGTGAAAAAAAAGTGCCAAAAGATGAATACATACAAAATGTAAACGACAGTCATACCTCGTTATAAAGCTACTCGAATACCCTTTTTTCCGGACAGAGCGTTGATTTTTTCAAACTCTGGCAATAAGTTTCTTGACAAAAGCGGAAACAACGTTCTACATTCAATTACGTAATAACGAGGTATGACAGTGCTATTTAACTTTAAGTTGTGGTTCTCAAAACGAATAATGTCGGAATGGCAAGTTCAGACGTGATAGTTCCGTTTCTTGTCAACATTAGAGCAAATCGATCCCCGACTATTTTTTGGAATACTGGAGGATATTAATCACAAAAGACTCAAATTATTGTTTTTTGACCTGATTTCCTACGAATAGCTCTTCAGATTTGCAGCTACTAGTTCCAAAGTGTACTATGTCCATAAAAATGGCTTGCCACAAAAACGCAAAAAAATGTTTCGAGTTGTTCCGTTTTGCAGCGACCTATCTTTTTAATACTGCTAAATAAAGAGGATTTCGGCTGTTTTGGCACACAATTAAATTATTTCCGATTATTATCGGCTGATCCAGAATCCATTCCTAACTCAATCTCGACCAAAATGAACATTGAACACTTCGGAACTGGTAGCCTCATTTAACCTCCAGGACTCCATTTTCCATCGATGGACAGGAATTTAATACTCCAGATCGATCTGATTGGAAAAGCTCCATAAGAAACTAAAGGAGTAAAAGATTAGGAAGGGGCTCGATAAATAGCGAAAAAATCCCTGTTCTGCTCGTACGAAAGGCGAGATAATAAAATCGTGGAGCCGAGGACGGATCTGGCACTGTGCGGCAGTGATGTGAGAAGGACGGCGATGAGAGGCGAGGGGGCATCGGGGGTAAGCACCACTCTGATCACCGAAGACGTATTCGAAAGGGGGAGAATCGACAGGAGGACAGGGGCTGAGGGCGGGCGCGGGGCTAGGGGGGAGGGGGCTCGAGGGGAAGGACCCGACCCGACCGCGGAGGGGTCGAACGCCAAATAGAGCTCACAGCCGAAGACAGGTGATCCGATAAACACACGGATACTTATTGTGAAGACGCTAATATGTACACACAGAAACACACACGTATACTCACCGTTAAAAAAATATCCTGAAAAAATAATCACGTGATTATTAAATTACATACTAACACGCGCACGCACTCGTTTTGCATGTATCTATATTTTATGCGTAATCGATGTGGGCTCAAGGACGTATTTTGTGGAAATAAACATTTTTGTGGTAATATACTGAACATTATTGCATTCGTTACGACGACAAGAGCTATATGCTTTTTATCTGCTCCATGCATAAAATTAACGAAGGTAATTAGACAAACAAAGCGTCCTTGGTTAGTGTCGAGAGCAACGAAGTTGAAACGCCTTCAACTCCGTGCGTATGCAACCCGGACATCCGTAGAGTTCGAATAGTTGTATCCAGGCGTTATAATGAAATTCGTTCAGCGAGTGTGCGTCGCATGCGATACTAACTGAGGGCGCTGTGCTTGTTTCTTTTACACCTCATTTTTCTCATCATTGCGTATTGTGTACTATTAGTAGTAAACTATTACTGAATTTCATCGCGACATTGTCAATTTTCAAAAAAAAAAAATGCTTTGATTGCGAATCAATGAAGATGTATTGAAAGGAAGTTCTCGCATAAAATCCTAAGCAAGATGCTGGCAAAAATCAAGTAAGTTGTTCATCTCAAGTTTCCCTTTACTTAGGAATTTTGCTTTCAAACAACCCTCAAAATGGATGAAGGTGATTAGGCGTTACAGTAACCGTGGATAATAGTGCAGACTGAAGAATACCTAGAAGTCATAGAATTTCCGAATTCTCACTGGAAAAAAAACACATTGGATCTAGAGCCCAGACTCTTGAAAACATTGACAAGAAAAAATACTCTTGATTCAATCAGATTTTTGCTTGAATCAAAACGAAATCCGCTTAAATAAAGAGGCTTGGTTCTTGATTTAAGCTAGATTCTGACTGAATCAAGAGTACTTTTTCTTGTCGATGTTTTTAAGAGTCTGGACTCTAGATCCGATGTGTTTTTTTTCCAGTGCTCGATTATTTGTATGAAAATTAAGTATATTGCATAACTGCGATAATTATGCTGTTTCATCTCCGTGGAATTAAATCCAAATAAAACTGAAAGCTTCGGGACAAAACCGATGAACGCCCGGCTTTGCTGTTAACTCGCGGTACGCAAGTAGAACAAGAGCATGAAAATTCCGCGAGGATCAATTGAAACGTCGACGAAGAATTACACGGACCGAAGTTATTACCTTTGATACAAATATGACGGTCAGAATTCCATCGGAACGAGGAGCATTCCAGACGGGGAAGGACGTCCCTCCGATATTTTTCCACGCGTATTGCTTTCGCCCGTGACTTTTTTTCGTGTTCAACTCGGGACACCCTGTATAAAGTGATGATTTATACCGTATATCCATAATAAATTCCTCGGGATTTATTGTTTGACAACGGGCAGCTCGCTCTTCAGGTGGGAGTTCCGAGGAGCGGGACGCGGACGCGGGAGGGAGGGGATACGGAGGGGGAGAGGGAGGGGGAGGAGGACGAGCGGCAGGGGCTGGGGGAGGATCCACCGCCGCCTCTGTTACCGCGGTAACTTAACAGACGCGTTCCATCCAGAAGGGAAACATTCATTAAGTAAAGGAGAGTGGCTCCGAACCGAACATCTCGGCGGAAAGCGGACTGTAATTCACCCGTTGAATACATTACCGGCTGCGATTCCCCGTCTTGGAGCGATTTTCCGTCGATTTCGGCTTTATCTCCGGCTGCGTCACCCGGCTTATCCGTTTGATTTCCACTCTTTTGTGAGCTAATCACGGTTCGCGGTGACTCGAGCTTGAGCTCTTCATTCCTCGCCTCCCCGAGTAGCGGATTGATATGCCGAAGCTCGGAACATACGCTTCGGCGCCGCCGGTGAAACGAGGGTGGCTTCGAGAGAAACAAACTCGTCATTTCGTGGGGCTGTGAAAACGAGGAATGTGAAATATTTATCTCAGGAACTGAGTGTGCAACCCACATGAAGTAAAAACACTTTAAAAGGAAGAAGGCCGTATTCCCTTTTTTTAAGTTGATCTCGGATTTGTACATATTTTTCTCGTGTCTCCATTCTGCATAGAAGCGCATTTCAGCTGTTTTCCTCCCAAACAAATCCATTTAGAAAACTTCAAAATAAAGCTTGAAGTATCCAAACGCAAAATAGGTATGGTATTCGATTAGTCAAATCGAATGGTTAATTTTTACGTTTGGGTGCTTTCAGCTCTGAGGTTTAAAAAATTTACTTTGTGACGATTAACATCTGAAACGTGCCTCTGGGCGTAATGGATCCGTTTTTTGCCAAACGTCAGATGTGAAACTAGTATTTTAGAAATTCCTGAATAAAAAGACGGATTCGGTGACTACGTCATTCGATACAAGATCGAACTCTTGATTCAAACCAAAACAAATTAACCCAACCTCATGCACAAATTCTTCGTGAGTTAATTGTGATAATTAAAATCTAGCCGTTGCCCAGTAAATTAATTAAGGATTCATAAAACTCGAGAAATCCTATTGTAATCAACACTTGAACGCATTCTACCACCATGGCGCGAATCAGAAACAAGATTATGCGTTTGTTTACTTTTGAACCATGACGTAGCCACAAAATCAGTCTATTCTCGCTATGGATTCACCTCACAGAAATGTTCTCGTAACATTTGGGGGGGGGGGGGGGGGGGGCTCGGAGGACAAGGCATATAAGTGCAGTTTTTGCTATTTCGAGAAATAAGTGTTGGAAATTTGAAACTTACATGGATCCTTATGGCGGAAAGAAAGTTCAAAGTGACTTCTTGATGATTTAAAATTGGAATTCGGAAACGAATTTTTCACAGAATATGCATTGAGACTAGTTTTAATTGGAATAATTTACATCTTAATTTTTTCAAAAACTGCATTCATGCGCCTTGTAATCCATGCCCCTCATTTTTCCTACTTGTCGTTTTGTCTCCATAAACTATTCAAAGCAGCGGTATGGCACTCCAAAGCAACAGACCGTAACCCGGGTATCGCAGGGCAGAGAACCTGCCTTGCTTGTTGCTCGCCGAACATACCCCCAACTCCGACCCTTCGGATGTAGCGGGCTACGACCCTCGCGCCCCGCTTACTTTTCCTCTCAGGTGGACCAGACACCCCCCTCCCTTCCGGTGCGCCATCGGTCGGGGCGTTCTGCGCACGCGTTGAGCGTGTCGCCTTATTGGTCTAGGCCACCAGACGCGCTACCTGTGCCTGTGCCCTATGCCGAAATCGTGCCGCGTTATACCCGACGACCCCCAGTAATTATTACCTCGGCAGGGTCGCAAGGCTGTAGTCTCCAATTTTGGACAAATCACCTTAGAACATCACAGAAGATAAACCCCTCTTACTCCAGCAGTCAGCTTGTAATCGGGGATAATATCAGTGACGAGGCGTGAATGATCGATAATCGATTTTCCCCCATTTGAAGCTGTGGTGAAGAATCGATTCTCATTAAGGTATTCGTTGCGAATTCTCGGTTCATCGGTCCTTTTCCATAGGTTTAAATGGCAGATCAATTGGATTGCATTTTGCAAAAAGGAACCGCTAGCATTGCAATGTTGCTAAGATTGTGCAACTTCTTTTGTCTTGAAGGAAAAACCCGATTATCCATTAATAGTTTCTATTTTACTCGCTAAAAACTGTAAATTTAAGACAAAAATTACCATCTAAATTTCATAGTTTTTCACGATTTCCGCAATTTTATTGCAAAGGATGAAGTTGCACAATCTTAGCATCTTTGCAATGCTAGTGGTTCCTTTTTGCAAAATGCAATCCAATTGATACATCGCAAAGCGCGCCACGCCACTGAACAATAAATTTTACAGACCGCGCACTGCTATCTTGCCTAAAATGTGAAAGTTATGTGCGAAAGTCTAAGCTCAAATTCGCCTACGGATATCTGATGAACAATGCATTTTGAGAACTTTACCACTTTGCAAAAACGGCTAAGCAGCGTAGCGGATAAAATCTCACGCATTCAACTTATGGTGAAAATCAATCGATGAAATACTACCTACTGACTTCATTTTGTAAGCTTGTTGTTAAATCTTTTGTAATCTATCCAAGGCCAAGGGATACATGGATTAATTTTCAAGTGGTAAAAATGATACCTTATGTACAATTAGCGGAGGCTCTTTGTTATGGGAGTGAAGTAAGCGAGATCAATGCACTCGTAGAGAGCGCCAGAATGCGAGACAAAATGAAATTATAGAGTAAACGACCTTGGAGGTTAACAAGGAGTTTTCTGCATAATCTGACTTTTTCCGTGTTTCATTTTAGAAGCTTGAGAGTGCATTGATCTTACGTGCTTTAATGCAAGTAAATAGGAGGAAATGCGCGTTAAATTTACGGGCATCTTTGTCAAGTGGCCGGTTGGAACTACGTAATTAAGCCTTGTCTCGAAAACTGTAGCGTCATTGTATGGTAACGGAAGACATTTTCCCTCTCTTCTTGTACTTCGGTGCTTAAATTAATAAATGATCTTCTATATGTTTAAAAAAAAGAGGCAATTTCTTGTACCAGTGAGGTTTGGGTATCTGCAGGGCCGATTGTTATTTTAAGTGCAGCGATGCGTCTAAGGATTTTCAAAATTTGATCACATTCGAGCTTTTGAAATTCCTCAATTTTTTTTTTTTTTTGCTTTCAAGAGAAAGGTTTCGCTTACATATTTCCTACGTTATTTATTTACATTTTTTTATATTAATTCTACATATTTACATGCGTAAGACATATTTTTTACAAGCTTTGGGTCTTGCCGACTAGACTTCGCACTCACCGTAGGGTAGGTTCTAGCTGGACTTTTTTCTTTTTCTTTGGCGAAAAAGAATAAAAATAAGTTGAGATGCGCTCTCAAACTTTTTCCTAAGGGACCATAATACAACTTTGCCACATTTGTCGTTCTTAGATCAAAGAATCGCCGCACTCCACATTTTAGGACGGCAACGTTGTTATGTATTAAAACAGTCAAAGTATTATTCGGAAAATTGACAATGTACCGATTAAAATCAGTGTTAGCTTACTTTATTGGCATAATAGGCAACGCTGGAATTCAGTTACGGTGCACTTGCAAGAGAAACAAGCAAAGCGCTCACAGGATAATAGCGTCAAATGCGACGAACGCTATGCAACTCCTGGATACAACTATTCGAACTCTACGGATGTCCGTGTTGCATACGCACGGAGTTGAAGGCGTTTTGACTGTCCAGGCACTGGGACTCTCCACTTCACCCGCGGCGCGGCGGTAAAGGTGGGCTTTACCGCGAGGGTCCAAAATGGCAGAGCGTTTTCAATTATTTGATTATACTAAAAATGAGACAGCTCCTAAGCGCAAATGGTCGCATACAGGCCTAGGATGTGAGCATCTTTGGTGCTTAAATTTTGAAAGCGCAATGTCCTGAGAATGATTTGTAGAGCAACTTTTCATGCCTATAAGAGATGTCTTCAAAGTAAAAATGAAGAATTGAAAGCACTGTGTCATTTAAGATCTTCGCAGTAAAGCCCGCCACACTATGGAATGAGAGCCTTTCAGAAATTCTTCAAATCCTGATGTAAATTCCTCCACATTTTCAATTGTGAGAAGTTCTTGCGGGACATTTTGCGGATAAATCCATGAAACCTTTTTTAAAACCTCTAAGTTCGGTATAAACATCGATATGAGCTTAATATTTCCATATTTTGTCTGACTCTTCTCATCAACTTGCTCAACTAAGCGCCGCGAGTGCAGTGGTGAGTGTCAGGACAGCCAAAACGCCTTCGCTTCCGTGAGTATGCAACGCGGACATCCGGAGAGTTCGAATAGTTGTATCCAGACGTGGTAATGAAATAATTCGTTTCGTATCTATCACATGCGACACTAACTGAAGCTTTGATTGTTTCTTTTACATTTGAACTGAATTACAGCGTTGCGTGTTGTGCCGATGAAGTAAACCATTACTAAATTGTACCGCGACATAATCAATTTTGAAAAAATGCAATATTTAAAAGTACCGCACATTGCTGGACCTCCGAAACCGCCAAAAACTGGGTATCTGTGCACGTAAAGAAGGGTTTCCTACAACCTACGTTAAAAGGTCGTCCTCCGTTTGGATTTCAATTGTTTTTAAAAACTAATTTTGACATTTTAGTACGAAATTTTCGAGGAACAATCCTGATGAATCATGAATCACACGGACTCTGGTAGAAAAACGACGACCATTCGTTTCTCGAAAAAGAAATGCAATAGGAAATCTGTGACATCAAAAGCCTCAATTTACGTATATAATTTCCTAGGTATGATGGCGAAATTATGGAACACTGGGGAAAAAAAACACATTGGATCTAGAGTCAAGACTCTTGAAAACATTGACAAGAGAAAGGACTCTTGATTCCAGCAGATTTACGCTTAAATCAAAAGGAAATCCGCTCAAATTAAGAGGCTTGGTTCTTGATTTAAGCACAAATCCAATTGAATCAAGAGAATTTTTTCTGGTCGATGTTTTTAAGAGTCTGGACTCCAGATACAATATGTTTTTTTTCCAGTGTACAATAAAGTTTTATGCGGAGCAATAAGTATTGTGTTCTGTTCTTTCACTCCTGAAATGCCCGCCGCGTCTTGTATTCCTTCACTCACAACCGTATGAGCGCTTAAAACTAGTGGATGCCGGCAACCGAAAATATTATTTCTGTGAAGATCCTTTTATTTTCATCGAATGTCAATGCCGATTAAACATTACGTAGCGCCATAGCGTAAACAGGTAGTCGACGAAGTGAGTTCGGGATGCGGGCGCGCTTGCAGGGAAACGCGGACTGTTGCAGCGCGGCATCCATCCGATGGGACGGCAAATCAAGGGAGGAGCGAACACACAAATAAATGGATCAACTAAAAATTATGTAGATGATAATAATCTTGGTTGGTAGCGTCGTCGGCGGGGCGGCACGGGGGGCGGGGGGTTGCGGGAAGTCGAAGGAGTGCTACGAGGTGCCGACTGAATGAGGGTCGAACTCCGCGTTGCCGTTTTGGCTCGTCTCTCGGAGAATAAACGCTCAATAACTCGGTGAGGAGAGTAGGCACTGCCATATTGGTACCACTATTTTTGATTTTTTCGAAGAGATCTCGAGGACAAACTTTGTTCAGCCTACGTGAAAAAACCCTCCCTCGAATGATTGAGAAACTCTTCCGAATAATTTGCAATTTTGCGTGGAATATGAATTATCGTCGGGAGATCAGAGCGACCCTACGCTGATATTTTCAACTCGGCTTGTTTTAAATTGTTGGTTTAAGTTGATCCCTCGGCTTAACGATTAGAGGGTGACACAAGCAGTACAGACTTCCTTCACCGATTACGATATAAATGGCATTCTATGATCATGGGTACTTAATGTTATACAATTTTCAGGCTGTCGTAGAGCTCTAGGGGATCACCGTGAACAACTTAGCCCTTATTGAATTTTGCGGGTTACGTTGCGAACGGATGACACAAATACGCAACGTCTTGTTGAAACCTTCTCCTTTAATCGTTTAAATCATGATATGCAACTTTTTCTAAAGTCCTTAAAGTGCAAAATCTATTCCTTGATAAGCATTCCGTCACTGTCTAGTTTGTCCACATGCGCGAGTGCATTGGATAGTTCAGAGCTTCACTGGGGAAAAAAAAAAACACACATTGGATCTAGAATCCAGACTCTTGAGAACATTGACAAGAAAAAAGGACTCTTGATTCAATCAGATTTAAGCTTAAATAAAAAGGAAATCCGCTCAAATTAAGAGGCTTGGTTCTTGATTTAAGCTTCAATCTGATTGAATCAAGAGTATTTTTTATTGTCGATGTTTTTAAGAGTCTGGACTCTAGATCCAATGTTTTTTTTTCCAGTGATTGAGGAACTGATTGGAAACGGTACAGATTTCTCGTGATTAAATAATACAGGTGAGGGGTAAACGAATGCAAGTGGCTATACAAACAAAGCTCTCTCTACGAGGGTGTTCTAAATAAACTTGGTTTTCTCGAGCAAGCGGCAACGCTGAGAGACGGGACCGATTGTAAAGTGAACGAAAATGAAAAATAAGTGTTCGAGGGCTCGCCGTCNGGGGGGGGGGGGGGGGGGGGTCGGGTTCTCGCGTCCATGTTGTGATGTCGGGCCTGAAGGACCATTTAGCTCAATCCTTGTCTTGTTCTTGTTTTAAAATTAAACCGTTCGTTACTCGGGCCTCCTTTATCATGAGCATTCAATAAGATGAGAATCATGTATTTATGTGCTGCCCGATGTCCTTTTCCACGACGACCCGAGAAAATTATTGGGTAGAGAGTCGGGAACGTCGATATTGATTTACCGAGGGCAATGTGCGCCTCCTGATAAAAAAAAAGAGTCGCACATTGAAGCTCGAATTCTTTTGGCGCTGAGGACTGGGGAGTCACTAAAGAATTAATAACTCACCTACGGCTCGACCGAAAATGAGAATATTGGGAGAGAAGTGCTTTGTCTACATTCGGGCAACCCTAATTTTGAACTTACAGATTTTCTTCTCTGTCGCAGGGGCTGCCAACACAGCTGAAACCCTGAGTTTCGCTAAAAGCAGCTTATTACAGAAACAAGTATTTTCAAACTTGTCAAACTTTCAACATATGTAACTTATAATTTCTAATAAGGAGAAAAGCTGAGACATATGTGTTTAATGCGTCCATGGTACCACTAAAATCGAAGCAAAAAATTTCTACAGTTGTAGGTAGAGATTATGATTGTGATTATGATTATGAGACGACATGAAAGAGGGAATGGGAGGCACGAATAAGAATGAGTTGGACTTCGTTCAGCAACGAGAAACCACTACTTTAGACTGACATTGGAATTACAACGTGATTTCCTCAAGTTTCTCCATACAAAAAGTACTTGATGGATGAATTAAGTTTCTTTCTTGCGTAATTAAGTCCAGCTGGTCAGAGAGTAGTAGAGCCCCTGTGAATCGTGCAATCTTTTCGGCGGTTTGTTTATGACTGATCAAGGTGCTTTAAATCTTCCTACACGGTTATTCAAAAGTCACACACCACTACTGGCCAAGAGGGGGGTGGCCATATGAAATTTTTGAGTTGCTCCCCCCCACCTCCTCCCCCCGAGGGGATCAAAAACCGGAAAGTTCCAAAAAAGTGTCCCCCTCGATATGAGGAAAAACGTCTTAGACCGCAAATCGATATAATAATGAGAACTAAAGTTATGGTAAGTGGTGCGTGACTTTTGAATAACCCTGTATGAGGCGATTCTTTCCTAATTCGATTTAAACTTCATCTCTGAAAAGACACCCCCCCTCCTCCTTGATGCACCTCGACAGCTAAAGGGGGAAAAATGTGGAATTCCGCCGGTTGGCAGCGTGGCAGACTGCGAGACTAGACTCCCCTTAGCCCTTGGGCAGATGGGCGAAGGGGGACGCGCGGAGGGGTGCAAGGGTGGCGGGGCGAAGGGCTGGCAGGGCCGGGTAGTTGGATCTCGTTTTACTTCCTCAATAGTAGCTAAAGTAGGATTATTCCTCCTTTCGAGGACGCGAGGTCGTGACACTGTAAACATGGCCCGGTCGCTTGGGGTTCGCCTTCCCGCACGGCACGTCGATCGCTCAACGCCTCCCACAAAAATTAATCGACATTTGTCCCCACTCAGCGGTTTCACACTTCGCGGGGGCTGCCGCTCCCTGGCTGCTACGCGGTCCAAATCCCTAGTGGCGTGGCGTGAATTGCGATGTATCGATTGTTAAGCCATGTCAACCTATGGTAAAGAATCGATTATTAAGGTGTTCGCTACGAACATTCTGTTTATCGATCCTTTTCCGTAGATTTAAATGGCATAACAATCGATGTATCGCAATTCACGCCACGCCACTGGCTCCCTGGCTGCTACGCGGTCCAAATCCCTAGTGGCGCTTAGGGGGCCCCACACGTGAGTTGTTAACACACTCAGATCCGCAATGTCCTTCCTTTCCTCGTAAATATACTCCAATACGGAACCCGCGTTTCTAGCTTAACCATAAAAACACCTATGTGCAAAGGGCACTGATGACACACATACATTCTTAAAAACTAGACCCCTTTCCTCTTCCTTATTGCAAAATATAGTCGAATTATTACCAAGTGCCAAAATTCCCTACGTTCACATGGTTTTTTCCCTCTAAATTTTCTGTGTTTTGCGGTTTTCCGTATGAAATGTAATTCCCTAACCTAAGCTGATCGAAGAAGGAACGCCCCCCTTTATTCGCCCGAAAATAAGGAGGAGGAAAAAGAGGTCAAAAGAATAAGGAAAGTAACGCAGGAAA
Organism: Bemisia tabaci; assembly: GCF_001854935.1. NCBI lineage: Eukaryota > Metazoa > Arthropoda > Insecta > Hemiptera > Aleyrodidae > Bemisia > Bemisia tabaci. The sequence continues at coordinate 3,110,699 of NW_017547115.1, forward strand.
AAAGAAGGAAAGAAGCTTATATTCAGTAATTATTTACGACGACGTTCACTCAAACTGCATAATAGATGCTTTAAAAACTTCGAAAATTTGGTTGGGGGGGGGGGCCCCCCCCCCCCCCCGTTAGAAGTGTCTGGGTCCGCCTGCGGCGGTGCCACAGGAAGTAATTGACGAGATCGGGCAAGGATTGTCGAGTGATCTTTGTATGCTCGTTTTATTTAGACTCGGAAGTTTGAGCCTGGAAGCTGCGAGGGGGTGGAAGCGGGGGCGTCGGTGGTGGCGATTTCGGATCGGGGATCGGGAGGCTTGGCTCGGCCGAGGTTTCCGCGCGACGAGCGAGAACGGGGACGGGGACCGACGAGTGCGAGCGGGCCGAGCGAGCGGGCGGGTAGCGCGGGACTCGGGAGTTCCTCCGTTTAAAGTTGGAGCGCCACGATAAAATATTGATTTCGACGGAGACCGCGCGCCTCGGAACTTGAGCAGGTCTCCCGTTCCCCGGTGCCGGAGCCGGTGCCGGTGCTTGGAATAATTTAACTCGCCGAGGATCCCGGCTTTCCGCCTACTTAAAACCCCTTGAAATTTTCAAAGCTCGTCTGCGAGCTCCAGGAATCCGCTGAATCGCCCGCTTTATAAACACCGGATAAGTACGGCGCCTTTGTTTTCAGCTGGCCCACCGCGCTTTCGCCCCCACCCCCACCCCCGCCCCGCGTGAGCCTCCCCACGGGGGTGTTAATAGATTTTTCGCTTTTCGGCTCTTGGCTCGCGTAAGACTCGTCCAGTCGAAAAACGAGACGAGACACTGAGATGAGGACTCCTTTTGGTTCCCTTCTGCGATAAGATGGAAATGGAAAAGAACGAATTCGGGAATCGTTGATGATACGTCAAATAAGCACGCATTAGAAATCAGAATAGAAGAGTAAAATAAGAAATAGAGGAAGATGGGAGCGGAAAAAGAGAGCGGAGGAGAAGAAAAAGGAGAGAAACAGGTGGAAGGAAAATGAGAAGAGAAAGGAAGAAGAAAAAGAAAATCAATTAGGTATGTGAATGGACGCATTTAAACGAAAGAAGTCTATCTACATTGGTAGGAGGAGGAGGAGGAGGAGAAAGAGGAGGAGAAAGAAAAGACGGAGGAGGAAGAGGAGGAGGAGAAAGAGGAGTAGGAGAAGGAAGAGAAGGAGGAGGAGAAAGAAAAGACGGAGAAGAAAGAGGAGGAGGAGAAAGAGGAGGAGGAGGAGGTGAAGGAGGAGAAGGAGAAGGAGAAGAGGGAAGAGGGAAGAGGAGGAGTGTGGAGGAATGTCATGCTACGGGAAAAACGCCGTATGAACACCCGGATGTTGCTAAATTTTCCACCATGAAATATTCATTTCAGAAGAAATTTATGAATACTTTTCTATAAATTTTCAAATACTGTACGTAGGTAGATTATATTATGAGTAAAATTCTCCGTAAAATTCCGAGAAAAATATGCACGAGTTTCCCTTAAAATTTGTATTTTATCGAAGTCAATTTGGCATTGCCTGGAGGCTGATACAGCGTTTTTCCTCGGCACGGGAGTTTAACAAGGTAGTATACACATTCCTTGATCCTTGCTAATACTCGGCTTTACACATTATGATATTACGCGTGGGTCATGTCATCTACACATCCGAGGAGCGAGCACTTGGCGCCGGCTCGAGGCGAACACCTCATGAAAAGCTGCGAGCTTTACGGGAGAGGCCCAAAGTTTGGAGCTAATTGTGAGTTATTACCGAGGAACAACCCGGTCGGTGTAAACGCAGAAGTAGGACGCGCTTCCGACCGCTGCGCCGCGCCGCGCCTCGCCGTCCCATCATCCGCTGCCGTTATCGTCGGAGACCGATGATGAGATCTCTTCGTTTATGAGCCCGAGCTTCCGCATTCCGAATTGGAACCTCGTGCGAAAATATTGGCGAATCCGGACCGGTTGAAAAATGGAACGTTCCGTTGATCCCCCTGTGTGCTGCTCGCGGTGTAGTATACCCGGCCCAGATATTGAGTGTTTGAGGCGTTGGGTGCAGAAAGAGCATTCCTTGATTGTGGTGTTCCGGAATCTCCACGACTGACTTATGATTTAGAGGGGAAAATTCTGAGTAAATATACTGAAATCTCTCGTTTTCAGCATTGCAAAGCTATTAAGAATATTCGGTAAAAGTTTCAACGAATTACATACATTTCGACGGTGTAAGTCGGCAATCACATGACTCGTTTGCGGTGTCTGAAAATCTCCGCCTCTGTTTTTTTTTTTTAAGGAGAACAAATTGACATGATTCCTTGAAGTTTTTGCAGAATTTTCTTCGCACAGAGAAAAAAAATCATGGCAGTTTAGAGAGTTGCCGTTGAGTAGTTTTAAGGAATTGCCGTTGAGTAGTTTTCCGTTTAAAAAATAAAGTGTGATAGGAAGTCAGCGACGTCGCAAACCGAGTTCTGTGATTGCCGACTCACACCGTCAATTAGCTTTAATTGTAATCAGTGGAGTGGCGTGAATTGCGATACATCGATTGTTATGCTATTTAAACTTATTACAAAGGATCGATAAATAGGGTGTTCGCAGCGAACGCCCTAATAATCGGTTCTTTCCCATGGGTTTAAATGGCATAACAATCGATACATCGCAATTCACGCCACGCCACTAATTATAATGGATAAAACGTTAGCTGAGACTTTGAGACACAGCCACCAAGAAATGCCTTTTCTGTCTTTTTAATGTTACGGCGGGTCGCCGTCTTGTTTGTTTATTTACGGCCGTAAGAGCGCCATGAAGCCTAAAAACTCGTTGACCAATCAAAAAGCGGCACAGTTTTCCTGTAGTTAAAAGATACAAACGGTCATACTCTGTTTATAAAGGTACTCTAGTTCGCTCCACGTCCTCCCCTCTTTTGAGACTTCGTGAGAATCGGCTGAATATCCTTTAAACGAAGTTAACCGAGGGAACTGTGCGGTCCTCATTTTCGGTGTCGGGCGCCAAGACGGCAACGCAGAGGCTCATTCCCCGGGTCTATTTACTCCAAACAAGCAGTGATAACTTTGCACTTTTTTCGCTGCACTTGTTTATTATCAACTTCACCCCGAGCCGAGCTCATTTAAGTTTATGAGAGGCGAGGATAAGGGCGAGGAGCGAGGCTCGGGCGGGGGAGGGGGGAGGGTTCTGCGCGCTGCGGAAACGGCGGCAGAGAGGGGGAAGGGGGTGGTAGAAGGAGATCAGCTGATGGAAATCGGGAGAGCTTGTCAACTGACTGGAAGCGCACGGTGCCACCCACGCGGGAGCATCCCGGAAAACCGACAAGTTGAGGGGATGTTGATTAACCCTGAAACATTGATTATTAGGATCGATTCTGCTCTTCACCGGCTAGCGGATTCAGATTCGTACCTTCTTCTTCTTCTCCGTTTTTTCTTTTTTTCTTTTTGTCCTTTTTTTGCCTTTTTTTTCTCTTTTTTTTCTATTTGATGAGCCGAAATAGGTGGTTTTAAATTTCCAGGGAAACATCTAGATCCGTAGAAACATTAGAAAATCAATTTTTTCCGATTGAAAAGGGAAAAAACTACTTTCTTTCGCTCACGTAAGTTGTGATTTGGGAGCTGCTCATAAAATACTTAACGCTTAGTTTGGGATTTTTTAATCCCCTTATAACAGTTTTGGGAAATTTTATCCTTTAACACCTAAAAACAAAATGGCGTAACGCTCTCTTCGACCCATCTCCCCATCTTGATTGTTACGTACTTGATGAATGGCCCTTGATTTGAACTCGCAAAATAGGTGCAATTCACGAAGATTCGTCTATCGATGCAAAACGACATTTTCCCCCAGAATTTTTAGATTTGTGTATATCACTCACTTGCGTGAGTTGTGGGATCGAATATCTTTATTTAAAGCGAAAATATTATCCGTGATAAGTTAATCGTTTCACCGAAAAATGTGTCCGTCTCGATGGAAAACGGCGTTTTTCCCAGAATATTTAGATATATGCGTATAACTCGCGTTTGCCTGGGTTTTCGGATCGCGAGTATCTACATATAAAGCACAAATATTTTCCGAGATAATTTTATCCATTCATCAAGAGACTGTCCAACCCATAATCGAAGTGAAAAATTTATAAACCTGGGAATTTCCTGGATTCAGAATGGAATCGGAAAAATCAATATCTCTGGGAATTTCCGCGAGCCGGAGGCGCACCACTGGTAGAGGAATAGGCTTGACGTCAGTTTCACGGAATTTTCTTTGCCGGGAATCTCGTCTTTCCGAGCTTAGAAAGCTTTGTTGGAACTGCGTAAGGCGGATCCGGGAATTATTTCAAAGAGTATCGAGCGCCAGGTTGATTACTGAAGCTTCGTTGGAACTGCATCCAGGCAAATCCGGGAATCATTTCAAATAGTTACGAGCAGTAGGTTTACTTGTTGAAGCTTTACAGCGTAGTTCGCTCTCCATCTAATTACCTTACGGGATAATTCCATTAATTTGCGTCAGAGAATTTTAGGAACCGAGGTATGCCAGGCTTGTGTTCAGCGAAAGAGGTGTTCTTGGGAACCGACATCTCATTCGTATAAAAAAGTAACAACAGAAATCAAAGAGCTGAACAATCGTTATTAGTTGAACCGATGAAGATATTAATCAATCGTTTTTTTTTTGGAGTGCAGTTAGCGCAAGGTTCCTGGTGAGGTAAAGTGTGTGGTTCTGTTTTCGACGGATTCTGATTTTGACGCGGCGCAACCCGATTCAGACCGCTTGTACGGCGCACAGGGGATCGAGTCAATTGGAGAGGTCGGACATGAAATATTTGACCGAAACTGCAAATTTTGATGTTCATTGATGTGTCCGTCACATTGTAATTTTCAAGGGGTGCTTTCAGAAGATTTTACGAGAAAACCAACGGAGCCACTTTCAGAGCCTCAAAGTTTTGTATAACGGAGTTATAAGCGTTTGAAGTTTCGAAAGTTTGTCCGACCTCTCCTATTGACTCGATCCGTTGTGCGGCGTGGGGGCAGAGGGCAGGCGGCGAAAACGCGGCCACGCCAGAATGCCGCGCCGCGCCGCGCCGCCAAGGGCGCAACATCTCCCGACGCCCCCTTCCCTCCGATCCTAAGCAAACTAATACTTGGCGAAAGGGAAAATTCACCCCAGCGCCGCGCCGTCCTCCTTGCACACGACGGTTTCGATGTTGCACCTCTGCATTGTGCAACCTAACAACTAAGGGTAAAAACTGGGGCTCGCGGTCAAGAAGGGGTAGACACCCCCTCCCATCGCGAGAGTCAAGAATAGAAAGAGGAAAAAGAAGGGAGAAAGAGCATAAGAGAAGAGAAACATCTTGATAAAAACGGGCGAATAACGACTGAAATAGTTATGAGATTAGACCAGTGAATAAGCGTGTCCGCTGTTATCAAATTCGACGATTTTTTGTGTAGTTCTTTCCTATTAAATTATGTAACTTTTACATCATCAACACTCTCAAGAAATAAAGAGAAAAATAACAAAAAGGGTATAAGTAAGGCGTAGATTTTTACCGCTCAATCGCCCTGTTTTTTTAATATGTGTGTTCGATAGACAATCTTCCTCACGCTGGCGTGTCGCTGTTTCACCCCTTTCCCTTCTCTATAGGAGTTAAAATCGTTTTAAGCCTTAAATGGCAAATATTATGCCATTATACTGGTTCTGGATCAGGACTTTTTTCGGAATTCGTGACCAGTAAGTAAGATGTGCATTTAGTTGCGATTCTATTCGATTTACCGTAATATATGATCAGAAATCGGTATAATAAGATCATCGACCGCTAGTATGGGATATCAATCGATATATTTAGCTCGTTCGCCTATTGCCCGCAATTAAAAGCGCAGGAAAATTAGATCGGACGACAAAACTACAAGTTCCATTAATGTATAATGCCGTGCTAAGGAAGAACGCCGTATGAACATTCAAGACTTACCAAATTTCCCCGAACAAAACATGTATTTTTGAGGAAAATTATGTTTATTTTCCCTTGGAATTTTCAGACATTTTAGATAAAATAGCGAACAAAATTGTCTGAGAAAAATTAAAGAAAAATATTCACAATTTTCCTAGTAAATTCGGTTTTCATTGAAGGAAATATAGTAACGTCTGAAGGCTCATACGGCGTTCTTCCTTAGCACGGCAGTATACTTAATTTGTTTCCATTTATTTTTGGTTATTTGCCCTGTAATAGAGCTTTTACAGAGCTTTTTTTTAGAGCTTTTGCGTTATTATAAACCGAACCCATAGAATAAATCGAATGACGCAGTCGCTAACTCGGTCAATTACACAGCGAGTGCGGTATCATTGAGTTGGGCTCGGAGTCGGAGGCTGGGTGCTACGATGCGGGTTGCATTGGCTCGGGCTCCATTTGGGACACTCTCGGTTGCCCGTGAACTGCGCGAGGCCAGCCTCTCTCGAGCGTCGCGTCGCCGTCGCGAGAGGAAGCGCCCCGATAAAGCACTTGGTAGGAGATAATTCGGTTGCCGAGCAGGCGATAATGACTGCCAACAAAACACTACCGAACAAAGACGGAGCAGCTGAGCCGATTACGCAATCACCGCTCGCGGCGGCGGCGCCCGAACGGAACGCGCACGCTGCACGCACACACGACCTCCACGTGCGCCTCATTGCCAACTTCAGAGAAGAAAGCACGCCGTCCGCGGAGAAAGTGTCCACTCCGAGATGGGCAGCCAGGCAGAGGGGCCATTTCAACCCTGCAAGAGGGTATCTCGTAGTAGGACGATATAAAACGAAGGATACCACTATACATGCTCCTGGGAGCCCGTTTTGCCTATCCTGTCAGATGAAGGCGAATCGCTTGGATTTACATTCATCGTACCTAGAGAGGACTCCGGCACATTCTAAGGAGAACGGACCTCTCTATGATGTGATGTTGCTTGGATAGGGCAACTTTACGTTGATAATGTAGTGACCCAATTATTGCTCCAAAGTCCTCCCCCCCCCCCTCCAAACATTCTTTGAATAGGGAAAGTAATACGAGTGTTGAAAACCTCAAAATTTAGTAAAGATAACCAGTGAAAGTTTTATTGGATTTTTGGCCCAAAATCACTGATAAGAATCTGACCTAAAATATTGTTGAAACTATTTGAAGCTCGCTGCTCCAAGACCGTAGTTTTGAGACAGATCTACGTCAAGTTCTCTTTCATTACTTGGCGTTTTCTGTTATTTTTTGAGCAGATAATTATTGTCGATTTGGATTTAATTTCACGCGCTATAAATCGTCGCTTGCCTGACATAAGGGCGTAACTGTAACTACACATTGAGATGAGCCCGGAAAAGCATTGAGTTATATGGACAAAAGGACTCATCGTCAAATGTAGTTACGCCCTTATGTCAGGAAGGCAACGAAATGTACAGAACTAATGTGACCCGCACGCATTTTTCGAGGTCACCCCTCATTATCGCACATTCCGAATTCTATTTTATCAAAACTTGAGCTTCTAAAAAAATAATTTCCACATTGAGACGCCGTTATGGAACGTTTATGACCTTCCGAGGTCAATATTTCCTACCCACGAGCATAAGGTCCGATATGAAGTACGTTCAAACTTTCAGGATCATCGCATCATTGGCAGGCAGACCGGCTCGTTCTGCAAACAATAATCATCTCTGATGTAGATTCATTTGAACGTATTTATGCAGAAAGAAACTATATGCATAGGTTGTGTGGAACATAGTTCCTTTTATCATAAATACGTCCATTCAAAAAAAAGCTCCCTACTCGGTGCGCTTGTGACATGCGGGCTGGTTCCACTGCGTAACTCGATCGGCCAAATCTGAGTCCTCGCGTCACCAGATCAAGTTATAAATGGTATACGTTTTCAAAGGGTGACACCGCATCGTGGCGTCTATTGCTCAGAGCTTAAACCAAACATAAAATCAATGCGGGAGTCGTTTAAATTAAATACGTACAATTGGCAACCTGGGTGGAACACGTGTCGTTTCGCCCGAAACTACGACTACACCGACACGAGCTAAGCACTACGCCTGCGCCTGCAGCTGGCGTATGCACCACTGTCCGTTTCGCCGGTAAAATCCACGTAACTGCATTCGGGTTTTCATCAGATTTGCGTGGTTCTTGCTCCTGGTCACCGTGTCACGGTATCACAAAGTGACCGCGATTTCGTTTCGCGGTCGCCTGCTTATCAACTTCTGTAGATTCGTTTTCGCAAGTCACGATATCTCCTTGCCCAAGTGGGTTCCGAGCGATTATTGGAGAATATTCGGCTCCTCGTGGATAGTATTACACGAATGGTGAGGGTACGTAATGCGGATTCGCAATCTTTCTGGGTATCATGCGTGACGTACCGTTTGCCTGGTCTTCGCGAGGTATCTTCGGTCGGAATCGAAGGACATTTTTCAATACCAAACCAACTGCATTCGTGGAAGAGAATGATGCTGGTTGACCAGGTGCTCTCCGTAAGAATCTGAGGAAAAATCTTCTACCGGCCGCTGACTGACGAGCAGATTTCTTGCTTTTCTGATGTACTTGGGTCGTTTTTGCAACCCGCTGGTGCGGCGGTGAACGGTGCGTCCAGTTTGAACACAATTTGAGTGGGAAACATTAGAGGCAGAAAAATAAGATTACCGAGGACACTGGCCATTTTTGTATTTATGTTTACCGAGTGAATTTTCATCAATGTTGAATATACCTACATACCTGCAATTAAAAAGAGACAAAGCTAGAAAATATTGTGAGAACTTACGCATAATCTACAGTCTGATGGGAAAACATAATATTCAGCGAACTCACCTGAAACAGAAAAAAGAACATGTTGAAATACTATAATGTATGAAAGGAAAATTGAACGATAGTTTATGTTACAGTAGTATCTGTCGAGAATCAATATACAATTGCCAGGGCTTTTTCCAAGCCGCTGGGTATGAATTCGAAATCAGCTCTTAAAGATAAAGAAAGTTTTGATTCCTTTATTGAGTTTCGGGCCAGTTGAGCAACGGAACGGAATCGAGCGCATTGGAAAGCGTAGAATATGCCATCCCACTTATGACCTCGGTTAGGCTCGGATAGGATAGGCAACTAAACTAACCCAGTGCCGAGGCGTTGAGTATCTCACAAAATTGAAGGCGTACCGAGATGCCGGCCATGGCTGTGCTCTTGAAGCTTTCTGCTGATGATATCTTAATTTTACGTTTATTTTTATAGAAAACTGGAGTGGCTATTCATGTAACCATAGCTCTACTCGCTTTTAAAAAATTAATTGGTGAAATTAGAACTAGACAAACACTGCTACCACACATTAAGTGATACAGAGGAGTAATTTTAGTTCAAAGGAGAATAATTAGTCTTTCCTTTTTCCTTTTATATTTCTGATGTTGTGGTTTTCTTTTCATCCCCTCTGGCTTGCTAACTGCAAGCCGACAATTGCTAATTGCTTGCGACTTTTGCATTTCTTCATCAAAAACGTATATCCGTAATATAGCCGCGTGAAATGCTCGGTCATTGAACTGCGGGCGACGCGCGGAACAAAAGACGTATGTCAAACGCCCGAAATCTGTCAAGAATTAATCACGGCCACACTGCGATCTCACGAGCCCCGCAGACAAATCCGGCGCAACTCGCGGCGCCAGCGACGAGGGGTAAGAAAAAGATCCTCACCCCTTCGGAATGATCAAAATCATGCGGGTCCTGCACGCGTGCAGCGCGATAGAATGACGAACGGAGAAAAATTGTGTCCGGAATACAAACCGTACGGTTCATCACAAGGAACCGGGAGGCGTTGTTGCCGAATTTCTCATTTTCATCCCCCGTCTAGCATAGAGCTTTAGTGTTTTAATGTCCCGTCCGGCAACGCGACCGGTGGCGCTGTGAACCCCTGCCAGAATGCAATAAGTCAGCGGCGCGCGCTGCACTGGGAATATGCAGCAGCCAACAGAAAGTGATAGCATTAAACGCTGCTGCTTTACAAGAATAATTAAAATGGAAAGCGCGGCCGCCGCGCCGACCGGAAATTCCCCGGGTGCCACGGCCGGAGCCGGCGTTCCGGGCCCCATCCGGCAAGTCAACGATAGAGCGAGAGGGAACACTAAACAGCCGGGCTGGCACAGCCCCCTCCCCTCCCTCCCGGCTAGCCTGCACGATTGCATTTTAACAAGTTTAAAAAGCGCAGAGCTCACAGTGCGATGCCCGCAGCCGCGGAGGGGTTGGAGGGGGCGGGGGGCTCTCACCTCCAACTCTGTGGACGGTGACCGCCTGCGCCTAACTTTTAATGCTCCATTACGACGACGACAGAAAAAAGAGGAAAGCGAGAAGGAACGGTTTTGCGCGATGCGATGACCGCGGCGCGCCGACGCGACGGGTGCTGCGCTCTGGCCGCCAAGCTCGAAGCTCTCGCGGCTCGGCGGGAGTCTCGGTTCGGTTCGGGACCCTTCGGGCGTGAGCCGAACAGCTTTGAATAATCTCTACTTCCTCCCTCAACATGCAATTATTCATAGCTTCCACGCGCTCCCCCCTCCCCCTCCCCCGCCCGGCACCTTCCGCCCCGCGTTAAACACCGTCGCCGCGCCGCGGTGGCGGTCCGTTCCGCGGATCCTTACCGTAACGGGACCTGCCCGAGTCCACGACCAAATTGGTTAATTACGCTAATTGCAAAGAAATTAAGCGATAGTGAGCCGCCCGACTCACAATGCAGCCTTTTTTCCGCTGAGAGTCTAAGTGATTGTTCAACATTGAACTACTGTAGTCTTACGTTCCTAAATAGGGAGAGTACGGCAGTGTCTGAGCGTGCCGCTCTTTAATTGGTTCATCCGTTCAGACTTTTCATGATGCTCTAAAGAATCAATGTAAACAAATCCGATCGAGAGGAATACCTGCCATCTTTCAGACTTTTCATGATGCTCTAAAGAATCAATGTAAACAAATCCGATCGAGAGGAATACCTGACAACTATCATGGTGGGGATGTGATGGAAACGGAAACATCATTCGAAAGAGAAAAAGTTGTCCTTAACAAAATCGGGACACCATGAAACGTTACCATTCTCTTCAGCGGATTTGGCATGGTAGGTAGCCTAAGGACTGTTAATTTACGTGAAATTTTGAGGTAGGCGGAAGTGCATCGGGTGCGTTGCGAGAAAAATAGGAGATCCGGTGCAAGAAAACGAAAATGACAGTTTTGTCACGTAATTCTTGAACGGTTCCATTCGTTCGCCGCATCCATTCCATTTCCCATCACAAATTTCAGTTACAGTTATAGTACTGGGCTCCCAAAAATTAGTAAGTCTCGAGCATAACTAGAAGGCAGCGGGTCGGATTCCAAGCATGTTAAAGAAAGAAAAAAAATCGAGCTAATCGGCTGCAATCGAAGAAAATAATTAAAATCCGGTTTGGATTGAATTCAAGGCTGGTTACTCTCGGTTGAATGTAATTCATACGGAACCCCTCAAAACATTTCCAAGCGGCCAAGTGGCGATCAAAGTGCTTGTTGCGAGGGCTTCGACTCTCTTATTCCCTCACTCGTGTTATGATTTCCTACGTTGCTAAATCGCGTCCATTGAACTTCACTGTCTTTCTATTTTTCAAAACATTCAATTCTGCCACAAACAAAATTTCCCGAGACGAAATCTGCGGCATTTCATCCTCCGTAAATAAGAACTGAAAGAGTCAGAATCACCACCCTGCTAAGATTGTTAAATTTTACTCAGAATACGCTTTCCTTTTCTGCCTGTCATTAAAACTCTCTTCCTTCACATATGTAGATTGGGCCTCATTTAAAAAAGTGTAAAGAACGGTGGTAATGATTTTTTGCTCAGTTGCATTTCTTCTAACTTCCTCGCTAATTCTCATAAGGCTAGCAGTGATCGAAATCTTCGGGGGTTGGGCTGCGGAGCGGCCCAGGGGGCGGAGCCCCCTAGTTATATTCTAAATCGCTCCGATTGTTGCGTTGCAATCGCTTGTTGATGTTTGCGGTACAGCGTTGTTGATGTTTACGACACGTTCTCTCTGTTGTCTGATGCAGAGCGGTGGTATTACCCCTCTTCGTTTTGTTTGTCTTCTAGTGTTAAGACTTCGTCATTGCACACGTCACTCCGCCGACTCAAAACAACGATTTAGGCCTTCTTGATTCCTGCTTCACCGTCTCTCTCCGTCCTTCCTATGTCTCCGCGCACAATCCGCGCTATTGTCGAGTTGCTTTACAGAAACCGAATATTCTGCGGGTTGTTCGGCTCTTTTCGCCGAGATGTGGAAACATCCAGCGACCTCTGCTTGAGGTCCCGAGTAGTCGGATACAGTCGTCTGCTCTGCAAAACGTGCCAACTCGTTATTTTGCTTACGCTGAGCACTGCGCTGATTCCTTACTTTTTCGTTCTTTCGGCTGCCCACTTGTCTTTATTTCACACTGTGCACGACTTGCTGAATAGGTATTCATTTCAGGATTCGACCGCTTAAAATTAAGAGAAACAGTAGTGTGGAAACTAGTCGTACTTTTTTCGCCGCAACAATCGTTTTCTGTACTAGATTTTGTGCTATTCGGGTTGATTTTTCACAACCAACGAGAGGGAAGAAGCAAGAGGTTAGGTTAGAAATCCTGTTAACAAATGTTACTCTTCGCCGTAACGTGCTCCGAGCGCGTTGCGATTGCACCGTAACAAGGTTGCGAAGATGTTGCCAGATTGTGGAAAAAATGAGCGAATAAAAATAGGCCACGCCCCTTTACATAAACTACATCCGAACAAAATACGATTGTTACCAGCTGCTTTGAGTTGTTACGTCGGACGCAATATCGCCACAATGACACCGACACCCGCATTCCGAACTTTCCATTTTTCTCCTCTCGGTGAAAATTCCAAATAAGAAAATACAATTTTGCTAAATTGTACTTTTAAAGTGAAAAAAAACACCCTATTACGTCACGTAACGGTACACTTTCTTGCTATTAGATCTCCACAGCAGGTATTAAAAAGTGAATCGACTCGGATAAGACTCAAACTGGGTCACGATCAATCCAGATCTGAAATGCATTGAACAAAAGAGATGACTCCGCTATGAGTCAAAATTTGACCCTATTCCTATATCCAAGGTTGGCTGAGTCAAAATTTCTTACACTAATTCAATCTTCGATTTCCTGCATTAAAATATTTCACTACAAGCACTGCGAACTCAGCTAATTGTAAGAAGGAACTTTCGTACAGAACAATATAATTTTCTCCTGCGAATTCTCCACTGAGGCAAATCGGAGGGTTAGCGTTAGCGCGGGTTATGGAGCAAAACTGCCGTGCTAAGGAAGAACGTCGTATGAACATTCGAAAGTTGCCAAATTTTCTTTCGATAAAATGTTAATATTTGAGAAAAATTATACATATTTTTCTTTGAAATTGGCACACGTTTTAGATCAGATTATAGACAAAATTATCGGAGAAATCGGTAAACAAATATTTAAAAATTTTCCTGAAAATTAGCGATTTGCCAGGGGAAATTTGGCAGCGCCTGAAGGCTCATACGGCGTTTTTCCTAAGCACGGCACGATGCATGCCAACTTGGCGTCGATAAAGTTCATCAAAAATGGGCGGTATAAATAAGAGCGAGTGGGCGACGCGGAATGGGGGAGGGGCTGGACAGAAGGCCGTCGATCGCATTCGAGAGTGCCGCCGCTTTAAGGAAGAACAACATAACTCAAATGAAATCCCGGTGGTGGATACGCGGTTGTTGCGGTGCGTTGAGTTGACAGTTGACACTGGCGTTAACCGACAAAATCGGGGTCCGTTCGCGCGAATCTTCGCACATTCGAAACATGCCGCCCGGAATGCGCGCCGGTGAGCGCGCATGGAGGTTGAGGCCGAATTGGCCAATGAAAGTGTCTTAATTTAGGAGCGGCGTTGCCGAAATTATTTCCAGATCGCGCGGAGGAGGGGAGGGGAGGATCGCGGTTCCGCTTAACTGCGGAATCATTGATTCTCTCTGTTTAAATGTTTAAATATGCCCTCACTCACTAGATGCTACACATAACCTTGCCCGTTCTCGGAGCGTCTTCACAGACTCAAAATCAGCGATGCGTCCAAATTCTCTGAACTTTTCGTCTTTAATACTTCAAAGCGCCGAGAAGATGAAAGAAAATATATCCTTAAAGAGGGGTCCCGTTCCGGATTAATGTCACTCGGGCTCTTGTTATAAATTCTCAGGTGAAATTCATTATGGATTTCCCTTCGAATTTAAAATTGTATAGTCCAAGTCATGTAACGATAAGAAAATCTCTCAAAAACAAACGTTGATGTTTGAAATCGGAAAATTTAACAATGTATCATCTATTCATAGGGGTCAATGGAGAGTGGAACCTATGGGCTGAATTTTTTTCCAGGGGAACGGGGGTACTTAGTATGGTTTAAACTATTCACGACCAGGGCCGGATTAAGGGGGTAGCCACATGGGCCGCGGCCCATGGCGGCAAAATTAAGGGGCGGCAAATTTTGCAATTTTTTTAAATGCAGGTACAAAAAAATCGGATTCAGAAAAAAATTACAAACAAGAAAAGGTGACAAAATCTCTCATTTCCTGAGAGTTCATTAATTTCTAATTTTGTCGTATTTTGGGGATACAAAAGACTGCGCACCTTTAAATAGTTGAGTTTAGAGAGAAACCAAACACGTAATTTGGCCTGGAGCGGCGCGGCGCAAAGAGAAATGATGACGAGGACTTGAGATGAAAAGGAGAAGCCCTCGTCGCGGCGCGGCGGTAGGCATGTAACACATATTAGCGCCTACGAGACTGCATGAATACTTCGCGCATTGCGTCAAACACAGTACGGTCAACAGCGGTCGGCGCGGCGTGAAACGCACAGAGCCTACAAGACTACATGAATACTTCACGCATTGCGCCAAATACAGTGTGGTCAGCGCGGCACGGCGGCGGGAGTTAAAATTATTAAACCACATTTATGTTTGTTTTTTCTTAATTTTTTAGTTCATTTCTTACAAATGAAAGGCCTTGTCCCCAGAGATAGGTTTACGGAACTTAACTTTCGCTCGAAGTTCCGTGAACTTATGTTAGTAGTATTGACAGGGCTTACGCAAAAAATATGTCCAACACGAGTGAACTCGTCTTATGCACCCTTCTCCGGCACGTTCACTTGGTGGTTTTTATTGATGTTTCAAAATGAATGAGAAGAGGGCGGCAAAATACAGGCGGCCCATGGGCGGCAAGTAGGTAAATCCGGCCATATTCACAACCGCATTTCAGTCCTCTCCAACGCTTCAGATTGATCGAGCGATGATGCATTTCGTAAGTACTGACGAGTGCTGAGCTTCGTTGCAAAAGCAACTACTATAAGTTCAATCCTTACCTCACTCAGACGACATTTTGATCACAATAGGTAGAAACATCTTATTATCAACAATTCGAGTTTTATTACGTCACACTGGGGGGCCGAGGACCTGGTCCCCCACAAATCTACATGGCCCCTTCCAAGAAACGTGAGATATTTTGCTAAGTAAAATTATAAGCCATAATGCATATTGGATATAGGAAGTGGATCAATTTTCGGTGAGAATAGCTTAATTTGCTCCTGAGAAGACTCCAATTTTCAAAATTTTCCAAGGGAGACCCCCCAGCCCAGAGCCCAAACCTCTCTGTTAAGCTAGAGGAATTCTTCGATCCCTCCTTTGGAGTTAGAAGAGTCCCACAAACGCACGCAGATACCCTACAGTCAAGTGTTTTTTGTGCACCCCCCCCCCTCCACAAACCATCCCTTGAGGAGGAAGGGGTATTACCCTCGGGGGGTAACCCCCGAAAAATACCTAGTCTCTCCCATGTCCGGCCCGAGAGACCAAAAGTATGTTGGCGACTTGATCCGTAGCGGAGAATTAAACGAGTGCGCTGCAGCAGAAAAATGACGCAATTCTCATGATGGCGCTCTGAGGCGAATCTACTTTGTGAGCGGATCGAACTTCGACCGCCTCGAGCTTTGTTTTAGCACGCGCCGGCGAGGCTGAACCCCGGAATCACGTGAAACCCACACCAACCTCGAATCGCTCTCCCGTCCCTCTCTCGGGTCTGCGACGACTTCCTTGAACTCAATCGCTCATTGTCAATGTCCCAGTGTCGGACGCGGCGGCAGCGCAGCGCTCCCCGCGGCCACTCTTCCAACATCAACAACCATCGTCCGACTTACTTATTTAATTCGTCTGTGTAAGATTACTGACAGTTTCTACATACGAAGAATTCTGCCGCAATCACACGCTCAATGTGGGAGCTGAATGTGGATGTCATCGGCCCGATGCCTGAATTTTGCGCGACACGCGCAAAATTCAGTGACGATTCTCAGCAACCATCGGATAATGTCGGATTTGTCTGAACTATTCGAATAGATTTGATACACATCTGGATGAAAATAACTCGAATTTACGAGATTTCAGCCGTTGAGCGATGACTGTTGACTTCACATCCAGTTGCTAAATTCAGCGTGTGATTCCGGCATTTGAGTGGGTGAGTATGGACACTGAAGGATCCATATTCCATTTATCATTGGATCAGGCATCTCAGGCTTCAAGGAGCTCTGAGGATACACAAAAATGGTGGATACGTTGATAATTCAGGTGATTCGGACTGGCAGCTAGAGGATGAAGTCCAACTTGCTCGCGCCTTCGTATAGGTAGTTCGTTTGTTTACAGGCAAAAGAGCTTAAATACAGGAAACCTAGGTATCATGCGCAGTTTCATTGCACTTAGGAGCAGTCATACTACATCCCTATAAAGGCATCGTAAAAATACTTACAGGAAAGGCCAAGCTAATGACGTCATAGTTAAAACGATTACCAGCGTCCGCGCTGTGACGACCGTTTCTTTACGTACAAAGTCACACTCGAACGGTTCAAACAACTTTTTTACTTCAAAAAAAGTAAAAGGAATATGTATCAAACGAAAAAAAGTTGCAGTAGATGACAGAAAGCGTTTTTATGAGTCTTCGTTTTTTTCATTTTCTACTCTGGGAGCTTGACTCAGGGGAGTAACGTGAATATTCAACTGTAATGAGTTCATGGATCAAGTCATTGAAATGAATAGTTTGAAACATGCTCTATCGTCCAAAGGTCGATTTGATGACGACCGGGTGATGTGGTGATAATTAGAAGGTGCGTTAGCACTTTAGTGGCTTCAAGTTGACAGAAGTGAGAGTACCTATGCATTAGTTAACGTCGCGTTGGAGCAGTCTCAGCGCAAACCAAAAAAAAAGACGAGCACTCAAGCTAAAATGAAAATCTTTTGAATTTGACGCACTTAAATTGCTAAAATGGACCGTATTCCATACTGTTTCAATGTTTCGATTGGTTCAAAACAATAGTACATATCCTCAAACAAAAATTTCAGGATTAAAATTTAAAAATAGAGTACTAGTTCCCTCGGATAATACACTAAAAGCTGAAAAAGAGGATATTTCTAACAATTTCACCTTACATTGCCATGAAGTGCTCATAAGAATAAAAAATCAATCGCAAAAACCCGTTCCCATAGATTACTCGATCGACTTTGGAGGCTAGGTTCTCATGTGGAACCAATCGATATCGATAAAATCTCAGCGAAAATGTATCGAATACGATTTATATAAATTTGAACTCCACGACCATAACGTCTGGAGCGATGGAGCGCGATTCCAAGGAGCATAATTGTTCAATCCGATTTTTAATTCAAATCTCATACCTACTTACATCCAAGACAACAGATAAGACTATGATGCTCAAAGCAGTGGACACATTTGCTTGCACGAGATGTTTATTTATAGAAGTTCGAAGTGAAAGTTCCTGAGTTCAGATAAATCGAGAGAAGGCGTCTCTTCGGATGTCTCACCGAATGATCGCCTTGGAGCTTCGTCGAATGCCTATGACAATTTGTCGCTCGGGTCTTCGCCCAGATAACTTCAGTATCGTGAGGCACCACGACCTTAGATACCAGTCTAGATTACTTAAGATATTTCGCTTCTCAGCACTTAAACCAATGGACGATTAAAAATTATCTCCTAATTGCATCACCGCTTTTAGCGCCGAGTAATGCCCGATTCCTTCTTTTCAACTTCCTGCAAACTATACTCATTCTGTTTACTCTGCGAGGAGAAATTCAAATTAGGCGATTCATTTTACAGGAAGGACTGCATTAAGTATCTGCATTTTTTATACAAAAGCGATGAGTTTTGAGACACTCTAAAGTCAACAATCTCAGAAGGGTTCGATGAGTGGAGTGACTGCACTATAGTGCACTATCGGTCAGAATTGCTGTTGTATGAAAATTTTCCATTATCAAGTCAATTATTTTTATCCTGTCTCCCTTATGTCTTGCTCGCTTGGCCAAAATTCACAACTTTCACTTTCAAACCTCGCTGACTGCTGAGCTACACTGATTTTCGTGTTTGAGCTCCCCGCTTGAATGAATTCACCTTGATTAGGCATTCTCTTGACCTACGAATCATACGATGAAGGTTGTTTGCTTTTTGCTATCAAATTGAACGGCCAAAATATTCAAAAATTAAGTCGAAAGTTCGGCACAAGTGATTTCATTTATCGATGCCGGGAAACGAACTCATTGAAAGAGACTCGTCTGCCATTTCAACCCTTATTTTTGGGGTGGGCACTCGGGCTTTATCCCTGAGACAAATCGTCGCCCCTCTGACGTAAGGTCGTGTATCAATTCCTACTTGAGCCCACTTTCACAAGTAAATCCATGCTATCCGGGGCTCATGCAGAAATTGAGATAAGCCCTTACGAAAAGGACGGCCGCGAGGAGCGACGAAAATGCCAACTTCCTGCGGATCCGATTTTAAGGAAAACCAAGATAAACAAATAATTTTAATCGCAGATTGAAACCGAAACCAGCTGATGCTTAAAAATCCTGTCATCAAACCCTAGTTTGATCAAACTCGGAAAAGTACATTTCAACCTCCTGTGGATAATCGCAAATAGAAACCAAAACTAGCTCGATGCGTAAAAATCCCGTCATCAAACCCTAGTTTGATCAAACTCGCACACGCGCGAATCAGTGACCGCGACCGAGTTTGATGATCGTCGACCGTAATCCATCTGTTCTCTCACTCCGGGTATTCTTATTACTCCTAGTCCTATGCCTGGCTTGCACTGGTAAGCCCC
>NW_017547115.1:3129822-3146292 GCF_001854935.1 Bemisia tabaci
CCCCCCGTAGTTTCGGTAAAACCGGGAGGGGAGGAGGCGAGGTCACACACCGGATTGCGATCAGAGGACAACGCGCAGCAGCCGCATTGCCAAGTGGCGGGGTAAACAGTGACCCACCAAGTCGACGAGCGTTGCCGTCGGTGCACGAATATCCGCATTTTCCGACGGGACATAAACGATTTTCACGCGTGGTTTAGCACCGCCCGGCGTGGATCTCTCGCCGGCGACCGGGAATGCTGGGATGTGCAATCAGGATATGCATTTCTGCTGCGATAAAAACCTTGACGACATGATGAGTTATTTTCACCGTCACAGACATGGAAAAAAATGATGGGCTANAGGCAAGATGATGAAAAATAATATCATCGCGGTATCGGATCGCAGACGCAAGGGGCTGGCGGATTACCGGGACATCGGCCACACCGGCCATTTTGGACTCCCTGAAGGTGGCGAAACTAAAGGGAACCTCGATTTGCGGTGCGCTATAAAATTTTCACACATTCATTATTTAATACCATGGATTTTTACGATGTATTTTTTGTGGATATTCTTGAGAGGAATAGGCAAGAGCGGAGGGGGCTGGAAGGGGGGGGGGCTTTTCTATAAAATTTTTGAATTTTCAGGGTAAAAATAACGATCGCAAGTCTTCCTCTAAAAACATGAAACATTAGGATCCCATACGAGAAATCTGCAAGGTTGCGAGACGAGATACATATTTTTTTAACTTTTACCATCGGTGTTAATTTTCTCGACGGCACACGGTGGATCGAGTCAATGGGAGGGGTCGGTCATCGCGCATCACGCGTCTTATTTTCTCTGATTACGGAGATTTCCCACCCTTAGAATAAAGCAAATTACATTCATCTGATGAATTTTTCGTCGTAGATTCCATTTTTGATCATTTTTCAGCCGAATAACGAGTTTTAATACGAGTTTGACACACTTTTTCATGACTATTGAAATTAGGATCCTTGATAGCTGTTTTTTCACGTTACTTTCGGCGAATGGGACCGTAAGCATCTTACATAAAGAATAATTTTGCAGAACTTGACTCAAGAACATTATTTGAGGAGTGAGGGAGGGCGGCTTTACAGCCCCCTCACCACGAAGGTTGCCATATTTCTTTCAATTTCTGCTAACATCGTTTTTTGTTCATGTTAATTGGTTTCTCGCAATTGCATACTGACACATAGGTACCTATACGGAACATTCTGATAATGTTCATTTTTCTTCTCTTTTCCTCCAGCCAGTCAATAGACGTTTTCATTTTCATGAACTCTCTGCTCTTTCAGTTATTCAACAAATATTCATTTTTCAAAAAATAGATCAATATTTTAAAGAAATAAAAATGAGATGTACCTATATACTGTAGCTTCTTTTTATCGAGTCATCCTAAAATATTATTATAGGTACTTATCACCACATAAAAAAAAATTGAATGTGCAGGGGAAAAAAAAATTATATCATCTTCCATTATTTCGTTTTGTTCCTCGATGTTTGGAGTGAAGTTTGAAACATATTTATTGAATAAATATTAAAATAGGAGGAAAATTATTTTTCATGCAAGTTCTGATCCCTTGAAGAATCTCTGAGAAGGACTATTGTCCCTTGAAGAAATTTCTTGTATTTCTTCTTCTTCAACCCACAACCAATTTTTACTTTCTCGCTACCCTAGGGTAGAGAAAGTATTGTCATCCTCCAAGGGGGAAAAAAAGTTGAAATTTCATTTGTATGGAGCTCATGAAAGAGTTCTAGGTATGTTGCAGACATTTTGCAAGAAACGGGACGTGTGAAATATACAATGCGCAAAACATACACCTTAAACTTTATCGCACAGTTTAACGCTGATCGAATCAGCTTCAAAGACCAACAGAAGGTTAATGTATCGTCCAAAAATATCAACAAGTAAGCCAAAATCAGTAATCAGTAGAAAAATTATCGAGATTGAAGGATATCGTGTGATGCACGATTTTATTGATGACAATAGAGCAAGATCGTATTCCCAGCAGGCGCGACTTCCTATCATTCAAATGGACCGTTTTCGCAGATTAGCGGATATTAGCGGCTAATTATTTCGTAATATCATTCCTGATAGTGTACAGGAGGCAACCCAACAAAGGATTTTGCGGACACTTGTGGACATTTTTTTATCGAGCTATTTTAACATTTTTTTGGGCGTTTTTTTAAAGCAAGCTTTGGAGGTGGTTTTGGTCCTCCTAAAAATATGCCATGCACATTGATGGTATACCAAAATGTTCCTTATAGGGAGGAGAATAAGCATGTTTAATTGAAATTTTGATTTATCTGTCACAGAACTCATGCAAAAGCGAAATAAAACCTTGAGAATTAGACGGCAAATTTGATACCACCTGCAATGTCAGCTTTAGGCAACCCGCATGTCAAAGCGGAAGGGTTAAAAGACCCTAGAACCATGGATACATTCATTTTAGAAGCTTTACTACTAGAAAACCAAGAAAAAGTATTTAAAATCAGACTTTTTTTTTGTCGCCCATGACCGACCTCTACCATTGACTCGATCCACCGTGCGGCATGCTACAGAAAATTACGGCAGCGTTCTACCATGGTGACCCGTGCTCAAGGAAATTAAATAAAACACCAGGTCAATTTTTGAATCGTTATCGAACGACCTTGATCGAGAAAGCCCTATCTTCGCAATGGTATTAATCGATTAAAGGCGTTCGATAGTAATTCAAAAATCAAGGCGCTGAAGTCCAGTCCCCAAGTCGAAAGCGGTGTTTCAATTACCACCGGACCGACGCCGGGTTTTTTCATGGACGTGAAGATAGAGCGATTTTTAATTTATGGATCAAACATTGAATAGTTTCATCTGGTGACTGCCTATTAAGTGCTGGAAGTGTGCATCAGACTGTTAAATGTTCCGGACGAGAATCTATTTATTGTTTGAGCACGATTTGATACGCGTTGAGCTTGCGATTTTACGCTTATGCTCCGGTAGCTTGATAAGGCATCTTAACGCTAATTTCTCACTCTCAGGTTGATTTTTGGTATTTCCGTCGCTATTGTCGTTTTTTCGAGCAAAATTTTGATGAAGATTCGTGTGCCGTGACTATTTAATCTAGACCGGGGCGATTCTGTCGAATTGCCCTTGAAATGTGAAAACTGACCAACACACTTTTCGGGACCCTTTACCATGACTTGAGGTTCATTTTACCATAATGCACTTCGACAGAGGGTCCTAATTCTACTATTAATCAAACTCCTAGCGCTAACATTTTGAGAGCTAATGTTTAAAAGAAGATTAATACAGCATATGATTAATGGACTGCATTTAAAATTCCACATTCGAGTTGCAAGGTTGCTTTTTCCATACGCCACATATACTTCAATCAGTTTGCGATTTAGGTGAACGAACTAAGAATGTTTAGAGTCAGCATTTGGATGAAATATGAGCCTTTTGTTAACCGCATGGATAACGAAACGCTCTTCAAACTAAATAAATCGCGAAGAACCATGGTAGAATAAACGAAGTTAGGTTCAAACCCAACATGCAACTATTCGAACTCCGCGGTGGGCCGGGTTGCATAAGCCAGATTTTGTGGGCGAAATATGATATCTGCCCACGACCTACGCGCGCTCGCGATGCACGGCTCTCACGACAGGGTATTCATTATTTGACGAAATTAGCATAAGAATTTGCAGTTTAAATCGAAAACTTCATGTACAACCTTGATCTTCTGTGTAACGTAGGTACACGAAAAGTAAATAATGAGAAGCATGACAATCTATGAAAAACAAATCCGAAACGCTCGTCCAAATAGAAAACCGGGGTATAATTGCATCGAACATTGGCCTTGGTTCTATAGCCTTTAGCCAAGCAATTAATGATCAGGAGCTCAATTTGTAATATATACGTTAAGGAGGGCTACAGTCACGTATATTGAAACATCGGTGAGCGCCCATACATCTAAATTAATAATATTAAAGGGTGCGGTGTGGATTTTTGTCCTTGAGGAACCAAAGTTCAAAAAAAAAGAAGACAGGTCGCATCGCTTTTTTGTGTATCGAATATTAATTCACTGATTTTCACACAAGAAATAAATTATAATAATTATGAGATGGAAGGTTCGTGCTTTTAGCGCAA
Source organism: Bemisia tabaci (assembly GCF_001854935.1). Taxonomy (NCBI): domain Eukaryota; kingdom Metazoa; phylum Arthropoda; class Insecta; order Hemiptera; family Aleyrodidae; genus Bemisia; species Bemisia tabaci. The sequence goes on from NW_017547115.1 coordinate 3,133,946, forward strand.
TGAAACCGATCATTCTAAATGTTGACCGAAAAGATCCTGGACTCAATCCCTCGGTCCCCTCGCTGTTGCTCAATCATCTCGGCACGGTTTTCACTTTTCCGAAAAAGAAATTCCCTCGCTCCTCGTTTCGGCGACAAGTGGCGACTCTGAAACTTTAATGGGACCGATGAAAAACGGTGAAAAGTCGGGAGTTGATTAAGGGAAATTTATTCCGGAGCGCGCGGTCTGAATAACATTACCGAGAGGTTACTATTAGATAAACCGAGACGGGAAGCATGGCGCGACGTTGCCAATCTTCGCTCGAACACTCCGCTTTATCGCATGGGCATTTAACAAATTGTTAGGAGATGTGTCCTCGACATCAAACATTGGCAGCCAGCTCGTTCGACGTTGCCAGATCAGCGATAAAACTCAGAAAACCGAGTTGAGTGAGACGTAAGTAATGCTCTTCCACGAAACTGGGACGGCTAGAAGGTTGCTAAAGCGGATCTAGGCGCGAAATTTGAAAACGGACGGAAGCTGCCCGCTGGAGAAAAACAAACATGGCGTATTAGACAATATCCTACTTGGAAACTTGCCATTTGAATGCATTTTATCATTATTCCGCCGCAAGTACTTGTGTACAGTGCGGGACAGTGATATATATAGAGTACCTATTTTACTGCTCATGTTTTGCTATCGGGATATTTTCAAAGCAGTTTTAAGTTAGGGTGTCATAAGCATGCTATTAACCAAGAGTACTTACGAACTCAAACTGTGAATTACGAGGGCTAATTAGAAGGGTGTAAGTTTAAGGTGTATTTTTCTTAGTGAATTTTATTGATAAGATCACCGTTTCAGGAAGACTGATAAGGGCAAAATAAAAATTTTAAAGAAAGAAAATACCCATTTTATTATTGGGTATTTATAGTATTTTTTATGATTAACATAACCATTTGATTTATTACGTTCATTTTCTCATTTTTTCGACGCCATTGCAGGCAGTCGAATACGGCAAATATGACTCTTCAGCATCACACTCAAAACAGTGGTCAAACTTACGGATATGACAGGTTTTTTTACTTGGATGTTGTCGTTTGTCAGTTTTCAAATTCAGATTAAGAAAAACTCGCGCCTCAGTTCGATAAATCAATACTGACCAAATCCTTCGTGGGATGACTCCGAGTTGATAACGATGTTCGGGATTCGGACGGAGGCAGAGAAAACTGAATAAAGCCGACGGTAAACAGTGCCGAATCCGCATAATTATCCACCGATGTTGACATCGGAGAGTACACAGCATGGATGCTTATGATCGCAGCGTTGGGGAATTTAGGCGCCCCGGCCAGCTCACCGTCAGCCAGACTCAGTCACTCAGTTTTCCCCTGCTCTACTCGCTTTTCGAATCAATTATCGAAGGGCAGCAAATGCGGAACTGGGGCGCACACAGTTGCGCAATCGTGCGAATAATCGCTATTTTCACTCACTGGAGGATCGGTCTTCACATTTTATGGGAAATGTGACCACCCATGTGAAAAAGGATCTTGTTGGGAGGAGGGAAATTCTTCAGGACGACAATTTTTGTCAAGTTGGAGCAAATAATCGGAATTAAAATTTTCGAAGTAAAATATGTTTGCTATCCGATAAAATGAGTTAGCGGCTTAGATCATTTCTGTGCTGTAGATTGCGTTAAGCAGCATTGTATAGTTAGACATGCTTTGTGTACTGTTGGTCAATACATGGGTGACTCCGAAATAGACAAGTATTGTCCGAAAAGGAGCATTTTTTCATCACTGTCATTTTTTCTCCATCAAAGTAAGAAGAGCCATACAGTTTAGCAAGTCGCTGACCAAAATACAGTCTCTTCTCGTTTCACAATCGATATCGATGTAGCCTAAGTGTTAGACGACCTCTATTTCACGCTGAAAGTTGTAATGCCACCATAGATGCGGATTTTTGTTATATCAAATTTAAATCACATAGTACTATTGGTATCCATCGATTTATCGATGACAGAATTTTTTGAACACGTTACTCAATTACAGCATTTCAAAATGTCCGTTCGTATTTTATTAATTTCAAAGAAATAAAAAGAAATATTATGACTTCAATTTTCTACAAAGTAACTTTGCACGGCGTAGAAAAATCTAAGACGTCAAGAGACGTAAACAAGTTGTTTTCCCTCAAAAAAGTAAACCAGAGGAGAAATTTACGACGTCACATTTCGAGATCCGGTGCGTTTAGAGTTGAGGTAAGTATCGATAGATCGCCTTTCGGTGACGTGGAACGACTGCCACTTATGACGCGCCATCATCATCATTCGTCAAAAGTGGTTTTGTACAAGCACAAGCTGGCGTTCTTGTACCGACGCAGACGCACTTGATGTTCATTCCACGGCGATGAAAAAATGTCCAATTTCCTCGAGTTGGCAACGCTGGAGCAGCGCGAACCGGTGATTGCGCCGCGATTCGGAGCTCAATGTCGCGATTTTCTTTTCCATCGTCTCTTTGTTTGATAGTTGTTAGTTTGACCCACACAATAATTATCAAGCCACGATTCAGTCGCTACTCCGGCTCATTCCTCCGTTCGTAGTCCGTTCCACGCTGTGTATCTGTATCCTCTTCTCCGTTCGAGCGCCACTGTAGCGCCACCTGTCGGTCCTGTTCTACCCTATTATCGAAGGACCGCGGACGTCAGACTGAAAGAAGGAAAACACGGGTGGTATTGTTTGGCCAGCTGGGAATTTTGACCTGCTGAAGTCAATCGAAAATTAGATAAGTCTCGTTCAGGTGCTGAAAAAGGAGGTCGAAAAAAGGGTCGTATCGAAATTGCACCGCTGGTCAGTCAATGGAAGGAGTTATGTAAAGCATTGATGCCTCTATTTTCAACGCGCAAACTAAAAGGCATGACACTGGGCATATGGAGGGTCATTGAGGCAGTGGTGTGGTGCAACTATCACCCCTGCCGCTCCCGACGGCTCGGAGGGAGGGGGGGGTGGGTAACAGCGTTGCAAGGGGCGCAAAAATTGAAAAGAGAGATATTCCTATCTAAACGCCACTGCATTGAAGCTATTGAATTCAGCGAGAAAGTTGGTGACCTTAGGATTTTTATCCCATTGAGTGACCCTGTCCATAAAGGAGGGCTTACGGGATGAAATTTAGGTACGTAAGGCTAAATCGTGTTAAGTTTTAGTAAACATTGGAAAGAATCTTCCCACATGTGGACCTTTTATAGAGGCCTAAAGATTTGATCGGCTTATGGTTGAAATTAAACCTTTTAATGTGCATAATTTTTTGCCCAATTTCAAAGCTATGTTTGGCAATCCATCAATGTAAAGTTCGCGTTTTTAACACACAACTTGAGGGCATTTATAGACGCCGTTGATTGTAAACTTCAAAGCATTACAGCACCAAAGCCAACCGTTAAATTGAGCTTGAACTTTCACTAACAGCTAGTCTCGCTCTAGGGTATCATTTCAGCCACGAATCGATCAAATCCTCAAGTTGCCAGAGGAGGGTCCACCGGAAGGTTCTTTTTAGGAGAGACACGGGGAGGGCTCTTCATTTAGGCCTTTTCACAGTAATTAAACCGCATATGAGATTAAGTCCGTTACGGACTAACAATAGGTCCAATACGAATTGACGTGCTCTATATGCCACAGTGCCGCGCACTAACTTGAACCATTTTGAAGACTTATTGGACGGTACGGTACGTCGTCGCTGGCCATAAAACGTCGCGTTATCACCTAACTGTTCAGCGCTACATATAAGACGAGACAGTGATAAAATTAATTCAAGTGACAAGTTTTCGACTGCGATGTTGTCACATCCGAAATTATTGTTATTTTCAAGCATGCAATCGTGTCCGTTCTCGATTTTCAAAAGCCTTCAGTTGGCGAAGGGTTCTTAATCCACTTAAAAACGAAAAAATCCTGACGTCATGACGTAAGCCCTTTGGCATCTCATTTCAGACTTGCGGATAACTGCTATTACTTGGTAATGCTCGATGTCAGAACTGTTGGAGGTCCTAAACCTTCCACATGCGCAAGGATTTAACCCTGGAAGAATTTCAAAGCGTAAACGTGGTTTTGAACGTTGATAGAAAGCGCATGGCACGATGTAAAGCAAAGGACTTGGAGTGAATTACTGCTTTGTTTATTTTTCAGCCACGGTTTAGCGCCGCTCAGCTTAATTTCAGCGCCAAGTGGAGGATTTGTCTCTTGTCGCTTCACTGTCGAGCCGGGTCGTCATCGCCACTTTTAAAAAGTGTTGCCAAGTCTGGCGCTGAAACGTGCTCATTTTGCTGCTGCCATGTAGAAAATTGCATATATTTCCTAAATTTGGCATCGCAGGATGTACACATTTAGTAGGAACAAATGCGACGGATATTTTTCTCTCGGCATCGCTGAGCCAATTTTCTGCACGTTTAATCGAAACCAGAGGTTGAGATGAGCACACATTTTTTTAACTCTGAATTTGGTTAAAGACTTAAGAGCTGTTAATTTCGTCATTAGACTTGCAAAAATAAAATAAGACCTTTAACCATGTGAATATAAGTATGCTTCGAAAAATAAATTCAACAACTAGGCAGGCAAAAATTAATTTCTGGCACCGAAAAAAACATAGTTTAAAGAGCCATAGGTAATTTACCGAACGATAACGAGATCAAACCCATCGCTATTAATGAACTAAAAACCAAATTATCAGTTTTGACAGCGTTCAGACATCAACTAAAAACTCTCAAAGTGGGTAATAATCTGGAAAGTGGAGGTACACGAGTTCTAGCACGCTTTTAAACTCGGGATCTTATTCTTCTTTTGTTCAATTCGAAAAAACCGAGTGTGAGATTTTGCTACTGCAGATGAGTACGGCAGTTTGAAGAGGGTAAAAGGCCAAGTTCTATTAAAACGAGCGAGCAAATTACGAGTAGTTTTTGTTAGCTTTCGCCTCTCTCTCTCTCTCCCTCTCCCTCTCTCATACACTCTCATAGCAAAATGAAACAATTCTAATGATCTGCCACAAGAGACATTTTCGTACGCAGTTCACTGACGAGGATCATCAAAGTCAAGGACGTTCCCCAGCTTTGCCATTTCCCCGAATAGAGAGAGGCAAAAAATTTACAGTAGTTTTTCCGGTTTTTTCTCCAACTCTCTGTTTTTTTTTTCATATCCCCCCCCCCCTTCTCTTTCAGACATCGTCAATACAATGTGGTGTGCACAGGTTTCTCGTCGAAAACTACGCGTGTGGGTTTGTAGGTGAGTGGTTTGGCGCGACTAGTCAAAGGCTCATGATCTAAAGGCTATCATCACCAGATAATCCAGCTCACGCGATACTTTTGGTTTGGGTGTATTGGGAAAGGGAAAAGAACACTGAACTCCATTAGGTTGACGTTAATTATCCGTCGGTTTGAAAGATGCTCGCCCCTCAAATTTGCGTATGGAACCATTCTGCTGTGCTAAAGAAGAACGCCGTATCAACCTTCAGGCGTTGCCAAATTTCCTTCGATAAAACACGAATTTTCTGGTACACTTATGAATATTTTCCCTCCAATTTTTCAGGTAATTTTGTTCGCAATTTTACCTACAGTTCCTGAAAATTTCAAGGAAAAGTATCCATAACTTTCCTTAAAAATAAGCATTTTAAAGAAGGAAATTTGGCAACTCTCGAATGTTCATACGGCGTTCTTCCTTAGTACGGCAGCATTCCGCGGGCGTTTCGCGTTTCGTAATAACTCCCGGCCCCAGTCTCTCATCCAGTAAAGCTTGCACGATCAACAATATTAATAGCTAAAGCACAGTCTATTTTAATAGTTTTAACTTAGGCTCCGAGAGCATTTGTTAAGCTAGCCCATGGACGACTTCAGTAGCTGCCGACCACATCTCTTGTGTAAAAATCCCTTTCTAAAAGATTCCATATTACTTTAAAGGGCCGAAACATTAGCATTCAATCCGAACTTTTCAACTTGCTAAATTACAGGCACGAAGACAATATCGTAAACACGCTAACGTCAAAGAGTTAAAGGCCGGCCATAAATTACGTAAAGCATTCGCGAGGAGGCCGGGAATCTCGACCTACCTTACGGATCCCTAACACTAGGGAGGGAGGGGGGCAGAGCCCCGTAAAGCTTCTCATCGCCAATTACGACTAAGTTTACAGAAAATAAAAATTCGGCAGATTTAATTGTTTCTTCATGATGAATAATCATTTGAAGTGATTCAGACTATGTTAACTTCTTCAACCTTGCAATGTTAGTGGCATCTAAACTCCTTGCCCTCCATCCTTTATCTTTATTTTTGTTGTGCTCCCTCTTATTAATCCTTGCCCGTTTTCTACCAGAATGAGAAAAGGAGAGGGTCTTACAATAATCGTTACTACGCACTACGGGAAAAGGGGACGTGTGCAGACAGGAACTGACAATGAGTTATAGCTAATTTGTACGCGGCCACTTAAATGTGATCCAGAAAAACTTTTACAAGATCAGGAGCGTTGCATGCCCTGTTGTAATGTGTATGCCAACACATGCAAGAAGAGGCAATTCTGACAAATTGGCAACATTGAGTTCCGTTCATTGAAAAATATGTAAAATAATCGATATCTATCGATTACATGTGGGGCAGCGGACAAGAGGGAGAGGCAAAAGTAGAGTCATCATAGAAGACGCAGAGTTAAAGGAGACCATAGAAGAGTTGAGGAAAGAGGAGGAAATGTTTGCCACGGCCGGTTATTCGTTCGAAGTGTAAAGTTGCCATATTATACGGCAAAATGTGAATATTTTATACGGGTTAAAATGAAGAAATGTGCTGGTTTTTCAGCACTTCCTGGCAACAATGCGCGTTTGAATCAAACGTGCGCGGGCCCACGCTCAACTTGTATCGTGATACGCAGTCATTACGCGTAATTCCTTAGCACACAGGGAAAAATTTATTTTAACAAATAATCGAGCTTGCTTGCGTAATTTAATTTGAACTCCACGCCAGCACGCATGATGGCCCGTCCGCTAGCGAAAGAGGAAATCTTCAAACAAAGGCGATAAGCTGCACTGGGTTGAATGTACTTGGGACCGCGGAAAACGCAGCCGCGTGAATTGCCAGTAAATGGAAATTCTTCCTATTACACCCCCCTTCCTTCTATCCTTAGGTTCGTCAATTTTATCTCATGTGCGGCAGAAATAAAAATCGCTTCAAATTGGATCTGGTTTATTTATTTACTCTGGTTTATTGTGAGTAATAAGTATAATTTAATGTTCAATTGACTTTCAACCCAATGCGCAAATTCAGGATAGTGTAACATCGTTGCTATTGTGGCACTTCGTTCTTCCAAAATGTAAATTTTGCCGACAACTGTGGTTATACTTCTATAAAGAGGGAAGGACTAGATACCGACATAGTTTGCTACAGCGCTGAACGTAGCAAGATTCCTTGGCTTTATTCAGGAATTGCGAAGTGTGCAATGCCGGGGAAAGTGCCTTCAAATCGGCTGGATAGGCAATTTGGGCTACCATTAAGCACGAATAGTTGCTTGGTCTGCGCCTGCCGATTGAACGCTTGTGATGGCTTGGCCGCCCGTCCAGGTATTGCAAACAAATGCGAAAATGGAAAGTGCCTTCAAATCGAGCGGATATGCAATGTGGGCTACCATGAAGCACGAATAGTTGCTCTGGCTGCGCCTTCCGCTTGAACACTCGTCGTGGCTGTTGAGTGCTCAACCAGACTTCAGAAACAATTTGCGAATATCACATAATCGAGTTTTACAAAACTAATTTAATGAAGGAGAAAGAAAGAAAAAGAAAAGAAAATGATAGTTCATACATGAGTGGTATCTTCGTTCAAATTCACTAAAGATATTCCACTTCGAAAACCTAGGCAAATCTTATAATTTTCCGATAGTCATTTTCCACATCAAAAAACTATTTTGCGATCAACGTGAGGGACCCATTCGAGCGAATGATCGTGCGGATCAATGTAAGCAAACCCTATCAAATCCTTCACACATTCTAAAGGTCAGGGAGCTGCATGACAGTCGAAATCGAGTTATTCTTTTCTTATATATTAATTCAAAATATCTTTAACCTAATTTTTGTGCGATTGACGGAAATGAAAAGGAGGGATCTCTTAAGCGTTACGCACTTCTTGTGGGGGGGGGTGTCCTCGATTTTATACAAAAGTACGTTACAAGGGGTAGGGAGAGATTAAGGAGAGGGGTAAATAACAGAGAGTACGTTGCGGCATAATGTGAACGCCGCCTTCGAACACGAGAGTGGGACTGGGGGGTGGGGGGTCAGTCGCCTCCGCAAAAACCCCCGAACACCCTTCCTCGAGGGATTGCTCTCCGACCTTCCCCGCCCACCGCTCCAGTCTAAACGCCCCCAATGTACTGCCGTGTTAAGGAAGAACGCTGCGGGTGCAAAAGCTTTGGTTTATCGTACCCGAAATGTCAGAGAGACTGTCCTTCGTAAAACATGTATGAAAATCTAATTTTGAATATTGCCGCGGATAAAAACGATCATTTACATATCGCGAAGAATAAAGATGAATTTACGCCATTAAAATACAACATTTAGAGTATATTGTCAGGTAATAGTCTTATTGATTGCAGAAAGAATGATTGGATATATTTATAAAAATTAACGTGCTTTGTACCCATGAAAGTGATTCTATGAAATCATTCTACCTACATGTAGCCAGACATAGGTGGCACAAATTCTTTCCTCCTTTTTACCAAAAAAAAAGAAGAAAAAATGAAATTTCAACTTCTTTTTTTTTTTCGTGGACAATAGGTACTTCCTCTATCCACGAGGAGAGCGAGAAAGTAAAAATTGAAAAACCTATTTTTAGCATATACTATCCTCTTCCTGAGTACGTTCTTACGTTGGCCAGCGGATTGACCGGGGGCCTTGAACATGACTTCAGGGCAACTGCGCGAATGTCATTCCTCTCTCTCACTGGCCCCTCCGTGGCTGTCCATCTCCTCACATTCCGACGAGCTCGGCAAAAACCGCCTAACTGCACACGGTTTCCGTCGAGAGCTTCGCGGGGCAGTTTCGCGAGGGTGCTTTCACGTGCAAGACGGTAAAGCTCGACGTTCGGAGCGGACAGAAATTAGCTTAGCAAGACTCCGTCGGTGAACTAGGGCGATGAGAACATAGCTATTGACCTGGATAAAACACGCCTTCAATTAAAAGTGACCTTGAGCATTGGATAGCCGCGCTGCCGCGGAGATACAGCCGTACGCGGTGTAATATTTACCAAAGCCAATCCGAGCGCAGAGAAAGAGCGAGTTCGAGACACCAGCAATTAGTGGACCCCGCGATAAGACCAAGTGTCACATTCCTCTTGTCTTGTGTTTTTCGTTTGAGGAATGTTAACGCAGCCATCGGTCTCTGGATAGCGACGAGTATCCATTATGAGGATAGAAATGTTACGGGTCATCCAGTAGGAGCTTTACATTATTTGTCCATTTTCCTATCCAATGAAAAGAAGCCTAAGCAGCATTGGCGGATCCAGCAATTTGGCAACACCGGATTTCCTCCATTTAAACCTATGGAAATGTATCGATTCTTGGAGGGGCCAGGTGCTTCGATAATAATCGATTACTTAGCATAGGTTTAAATGAAGGAAATCCGGTGTTGCCAAAGTCCTGGATCCGCCTCTGCTACGCAGCAACAGTGGCGTAAATGTTGGGCCGCAGGCTCTAAGGGGCACCTAGTCGCCTGCTGGAATTTTAAATTTTTTAAAAAAATTAATCCCTTCATCGAGCCGGGGGGGGGGGGTTAAATNGGGGGCAGAAATACAGTCTGCGGGCGGGCCCGCGCTGGGTAAGTACCGCCACCGAGCAGCAGTTTGGATGCGATCAAGAATTTGACGAGTGCGTAACACTTCTCCGGTTACGTCAATGATTCCAACAAAGTAAACCTTGAATCCGAACCCGATAGAAGCCTTGTTCGCATTTGGACTCTGTTTTCAGCGATGAAACTAAAGTAAACCAATGTGAACGGAATAACGACCATTGATTTTAGTCAGCACAACGAAATATCGAAGGCTCATGACGTAGGTAGATCATCACTATATCAACAGGTGGCAGAGTCAAAGATCGCAGTCAGGACGAATTGATTTGCACAGAAACATAAAAAAAGCAGACAAATAATGCAAAAATTCGGCTGAAAATCTGATTCCGATAATCTGATTTGTCTGTTTGGCAAGGAGGAATTTATTTGGCACATTGGTGGTTTCGGACATTTCGAACAAGGGGGGGGGGGAGGATTTTTTCATGGTCCCATACCGACCGGGGGGTCAAGGGGGTATGACCGTATATCCCCTACGCCCCCCCCCCCTTTGATCCGTCTCTGATTTTGCATGAGAGTTAATGCCGTTCATCTGTGTTCGAAAAATCTTCTTGCAGGCAAAAAGAGTCGAATGAATGAAATCGTATTTGAATAAGGTAATTGAATTCAGAGGTTTGCGTTCAAATTGCCTGGATTGGTGTGCTTAAGACTTAAAGTTTTCAGAAGAGGAGTAAGATGCACGGTTGAAATACACCTCTAAATGGTGGACCAGTAACAGTGTTAAATGACCATGAAAAAAGGGACCTAAGTTGAGGGACGAAAGAAAACTTGAATCGATACCTCGATAATTATCAACGTCCGGCACAGATTCACCTGAAAAAGAGGGAGGGGGTAACACGAGGCTGAGATGGGGGCGGGGGAGTCAAGTACAACGACCTTGGTACACGGCCGAAAGCTCGGAATCCGATAACCGACGAGCGGTTTTCGTCGAGAAGAAATGTGGCGCTGCGGCGAGAAAAAACTTGCGTCGTATCAATACGCAATAAATCCTTTGTCTAAATAAAGATCCACGGGCGCAACGCTGTAGCTGTAACCGAGTTATTAGAGTGCTGCCTGGGCTTCTCGCCGACGTTAACGACCCAGCGCGAACCCGGGATGGCGAGCGTTAAAAGTCGGTAATTCCCTGTTTAACAGCGTTAAAAGATGGTGATCCGCCAGAAATTCGGATTTGTTGCTACTCCGTTTAGCATTCGCGGTCGAGCAAAGGAGAGCACGGAAAAGAACGGGCGAAAATACGACACAGCCACGATTAAATGGAAGTCTTTTATCAACACTATCTTATCTTTCTTTGTTTGCTCCGAGCTGCGGATGAAAAAATTCAGGCGAGGAGGGATTCGGTTTTTGTTATCTCTAAACCACTTTGTGGCGAGCATTAGAAACAGATACCGTTTTTTTCCTCTGTCCCTGGGATGAGTCCTTTCAGGACATGAAGAAATACTTACTTCAATTTTCAAAAAAGACGCATCATTTAAACGAACGAGACCGGGATTGTCCTTGGAGTTATCAACGATTGCTCTTAATCACGAACAGTAAAGAGCCATTTCCATTCTCGATGTCTGATAAGGGGTCCTCTCCATTAAAACCGATAAAGGATTAAAATGAGTCAATTTATAAGAGGCAAAAGAAGGAAAAGGAGAAGGAGAAAGGATGAAGAATCATCGAGACGTGAAATATGTAAAATCACATATTTCACGACCGGTATGTTAATGCTCCAGTTTCACGAACAAAGAAAAGCGTCGAAAGTCCGCCTTCAATGTCAGAGGATGATCACCTGGTTGCACTGAGGATGGGGAAAAATTATGCCTGGGAAGAGGAAGGGGGGAGGAATTTAAGCTTTGCATATTAAGCGAGCGAATACGGAAGGTACTGCCACTGCGACCTTATCAATACCGAAAAGTAATAAAACGCCATGGGGGGATGAAAAGAGGCGACATGATAAGCGTAAATGACACGAGTGCGTCGAGGATAATGAGGAGCACTTACTTGATAATTTGCACATTTTAACGAAACAAAGAATTAGTAATCCATTTGTTGCACTGAAGTGTCATCACAAATCACACACAATCACAAAATCCAACGCGGGAGCGTGTAAGAGTAAAAAATCCAAAAAACTCAATAAAATCCGGGCTCGAGGCGAATCGGGAATCCTGCGGGAAATCGGAAAATCCGGAGAGCAGGGCCAGGCGCGAGGCGTCGACGACGTAATCGGGAGCGGGCAGGGGGGGGGATCGCGAGTGGCTGATTGCCGTAAGTCGAGAGACAATGCGTCACGGCGGACTGAGCGAAGCGACTAGCGACACGGGTGCACTCCACCGCGGTTCCTTGGAGACTGGCGAAGTGGCGAGCATCGGGCACGCGGGCCGACGTGCTGTGCCGAAGCCGAGTCAACTCGGAGCGAAGGGCAGGGAGCGCCGGGCGGGGCGCGGGGAAGGGGGCACTTCGACTCGGATGCACTATGATAACTACAATAATAATTCATCTGTTCCTAACTGCGGTCGCCGAGGGGAGGGGGGTTGATGCGGCGACAA
>NW_017547115.1:3155011-3187025 GCF_001854935.1 Bemisia tabaci
GGGGGGGGGCAGAGTTTCAGGTTTTCGGCTCGGAATCGCTCGATTTCTTGCTTTGGTATGGAGTCAGGAGGAAACACAATACTTGATGTCGGCTACCATGTTTTGAATTGCCTCCCTTTAGATATCGTTCCTTTGTCTCGTAAAATGCATCTCGGTAGCAAGGCAATAATAATCCATTAAATCCCCATTTTTTTCAAATTTGGCACCCACGCCAATTGGCAAATAATCGGTTCAATGTTCAGTCTCCGATGATCTCTTCTGCTGCGGACGGTTACGTGAAAAAAATTAAAAAATTAAACTTTCATGGAGTAGCAGAAGGATTTTCGGCCGGCTGAAATTGGATTCCGTCGAGTGTGCGGCGATCGGCCCTCCCGCGTCATCGCTGCCTGTTTCCACAAATTTTCCTCCAGCTCCTGGCCTCCCCCCCCCCCTGCCCTAGCCCCAGCTACCGTGACTCTCACTGTTTCCGATCCTAAATGCACGCACTCGACTTCCACCTACGTCGTCGCTGGCTCCTCTGTCGGCGTCACCGCTACATCATCGCGGCGATTCTGCTTTGCGTATGTTTCCAGCCCCCTCTCCCCGCCCACTCCGTGGCTCCCATGATATCTTTGCGGCTGACGTAACGCCGCCGTCACCACTGACGATTTTGACCCGTTCAGACGTGACGTCACTCTAGTCCTCCCAGGTCCAGGATATGGCAGGAGCGTGGGGTCCAAGCGCGAGGGAGGGGCGCATTGAAAAATAGATTAATCTCTACGCCCCCTTATTTTTTGCCCTGTTTTCTGTTCCTCCCTCTTAATTTTTTCTTATTTATCTTCGGATGCACTACTTTTCTGTATACATATTGTTTAATTGTTTTTCCTTCATATAACATTGTTTTTCCTTTCCTTTTGGCATAATTTTCTTTTTTCCTTCCCTCTCCTCACAGTTTTCTTCCGATTCATTCCTGTTTTTGTCTCTTTTTTTATTAATCCTATATTTTTATGTTTCTTATGTTTTCCTATAATTGCATTTTTCTCGGTTTTCCTTCATTTGCGTTTTCCTTATTTTTCCCGTATTTGTATTGTTTTTTATTTTTTTATTTATTTCTGTTATTTGTATCATTCGGCTAACTCGTTTCTTCCTGGTTATTTTTCTTACCTTCTTTTCTCTCTGTATATTTTTCATTTTTCTTTTTCTTCTCTATATTCATAATTTTTTTTCTCCTCGTAAATTTCTTCTCTCTTTTCTTCATTTTTAATGCTTTATCTCTCTTATTCCTTTCTCCGTTTCCCCCCTTTTCTTCCTTTGCATTTAACCCTTTCTTTCTCCGTTTAAGAGACGTAATCATGCAGGGTCCATTCTTTGGTGCTAAAATGTAATTCTGTTTTGAGCTGAGTTGGAACCTTTTTGTAAAGGATATTTTGAGTTGATTTGCGTAATCTAAAAATAACAAAACAAAAAGTTTGGTGTAGAATTACATTTTTGTTGTTTCCTGAAGACTAGCTAAAAATCGCCTGCGGTCGCTTTTCCAGTGTGCACGACATGTACGAAATATAATGAAAAATGGGAATAGCGAAGCTTAAAAACTCATACTTTTCTTACTTATTTCTTTATGCGCGAAAAAAATGGATAAAAAAAGAGGAAAGTTTGAGTGTTTAAGTTAATAGCTATTTTCATTTTTATTTAACTTGGTATTGGTCTTTTTTAACAAGTATTTTAACAATTTTTTTTTTGTTTGTTTCGACAGTACGGAGGACTTTAGACCTCTTCAAAGTAAAACTCCGAGAGTGACCACATTTCTCTTTTGAACGGTCTCTGCCACCCTTTATCCAAAAGGTCGCAGTTTTGACTTTGTAATGTCACTAAACAAGCGTCGCGTTGTGGACCGAGAATATTCTCACGCGAGAGGATCTCAAAAATCAAGGACATAATTACAAGCCCCTCCTTCGCTGAGCGAGCGCCTTCCGAAAAACCAGTTTCAGGGCAGCGTGAATTCGCCGAGACCTGACATCCCCCGTCTTCTAGAAGTTGCGTCCGATGGAATGGGTTGGACCATTACCATTTTTCAGGAACTGCCCGGTTGTCCGGCCGAGTCCCGCATTCCAAATCCGAGGGGTTTGCGCTGTTGGAGTCGGGGCTGATTCACCTTGCCGCAGGCGCGGCGGTGGCGGAATCGGACGTAGTGCGCGAGATCCGAATGTTTTCTATTTTACCACCACCACCGCGCCGTGCCGCACCACCCGACACAGTTCTGAATGACAAAGCCAGAGGACAGAACGGAGAATTGAGGGTGAGCCTGAGCATTGTTCTCGGGTTGCTACCCTCTCACCGTTCTTGAGACGAGTAAAGGTCACCGCGGTGTTGCCTCCTCATGCAACAAGTGCTTCGTCATCCGAAAAAGAACGCGGTAATTGAATTGTTGCATGTCTGATTTAATTCAATTCCCAACACTTGGATGATGGCAGAAGGTTCAGTATTTTTTTTATGTAGCAGATAAGGGGAATATGGAGTCAAAGCTCTGAAAGCGAACTGCGGCATCTTCCTACGCCTGGGTGTTAGAATGAAATTGGCAATAAGCTCGCATTTAGTGCAGCAATAAAGTAAATTTTACACGAAACTTAAATGCTGGAGATGATTTGGGATGTGCCCATCCTCAGTAGCGATGGAATAACGAACGTTAGAAGCTTTGAACAAAATATGATCAAACAAGAGAATAAAGAAAAAGTAGAGTGAGTAAATGGATTGTGTGATGATCTGTGACTTCTCTCCTTACGCCTCTATGGGTATTAAAGTTTATACTCCAATTGAGTGGCCTATAGCCAGCTAGACAAATATAGAACATAGGGACAAAAAATGTTATTTATACCCTGTGAATAACTCTAGTTCACTATAATAGCCATGTGCGACGTGGTGAATCACACGGGGGACGGCTACTTGTTGGATCCAGGAAACAGTGCGCATAGATCGGAAAAAAAGGTGGGAGGGCTAGAATAAAACAGAAAGTGGAGGGGAAAGGAGAATGAAGAATGGATGAATCTTTAAGTTAATGTAGCATCGTTTCATTTCTGAGTTTCCTGACCTTTATTTTTAAAATATTTTGTCAACGTTCATAAGAGCTTGCTGTAAAGATATTTCAGGAACTTGTTTAAATGGAATTAAGGTCCAGTTCAGAACCTTTAGTTTGATAGGCTCCTCTTAATAGTTAATATTCCGTAGCATTCCTCCTAGAACAGTCCTTGATTAATTATGTTTTATCATGTTGTATATTAGGAGCAATTTTCACAGGCTTTACGTCTTTTTTCCGTCATATTTTTCGTTCCTAAGTTAAAACATGGACCTGGCCTTGTTAAAAAGTTGAAAGAAAAAAAAACAAAATATTATCTTTACGATGTAAACTTGTCGTGAGAATTTTCGGAATTAGCGTGTGCCGCGGCGTTTTTAAGCGAACTGACAAATTTTAACTAACTCAGAGAGCCTTTATATCACAGGCTACTCAAATCAATCACCGCAGTGTTAAAATAGTTGCTCGGGGTCCGAGAGAACTTTTGACACATTAGGATGCACGGTTTTCTAATGGAATTGCCGGTATTAAATCGCTGAACTTACTGAGAGTGCCTTCAATCCGCTGGGTATGCAATTTGATCTCCGGAGAGTTGATAAAGTTGCTCGAGGTCTTAGAGAGGTTTCGACATTGGCGCATGGAGCCCTTACTAATGGAAGAGGACCGAAAATGGTAGGATTTACTCTTTCTTTGTTATTGTGGGAGCAACAGATAATTTACTCAACATTTTTTGAAAACAATGAACATTTTAAAATTACCAAATGCTATTATTTTAGATTTTTAATGGATTGAGACTTTATATTTTTGACATGTTTAATTAATTTATATCAATCCAGTAATCTTATGCCAGATACTCTCTGGTGGAAAATTAGAAAAAACTTCACAAATCCCATCGCTTAATTGAGATCTCTAAAACATCCGATTTTCCTTAACTTTTTTCGCAAGTTAATTGAGAAAAAATTTGAAATTCATGATCCGATAAATCCAGAAATCCCGAATTCTCGTCGAGTCAGCCAGGCATCTCCTCCAAGAGACAATGTATCTCTTTGAAATAACGGATATGCCGTTTGAAACAAGGAGACTGCCTGTTGACTCAACGACAATTCTTGTCCGAATATTAAAATTTGAATTTATGTTGATCGAACAGGAGATTTTCCTCCGTTTAAACTGACTTAATTGATAAATAGACAGTAGAGATATCATAAAACACGTCTTAGAAGTGTTGTTTTTCCCGCATTATAATTCCGCAAATTAGAGTTTCATAACAGATGTGCTTGATTTTAAGGTTGCAACTCTGATCCACCCTCAATTAATTTTTAGGGCGGCTCACAGTTTACTCTCTTTTCGAAATTCAAAAAACGGTGGTAAAATTCCGGTGCACGAGCACGTGTCAGTCTTAGTGAAGGCTATTTTGTTGGATATAGACAGTCAGTATGGTTTGTTGGCAAATGCGTTTATTTGAAGGTGCCTCAACAAAGTCATCGACATCAAGTGTAAATGGGACTAGGTTAGAACCCTCTGGGTTTTAAACATCGTTTTTACCGTAGGACCATTTTCTATCACCTAAAGGCGCGGTTATTCGCACAATTTTAGTAACATTCCAAGCCTTGTTGGCCCTTCTACCAAAGATATCCTGAATGAAGAATTTGCAGGTGTATGAATAATTTTGTGAATTTCATGTTTTAGAATAGACTGCTGAGCGAACTGAGCATGAGGATATATTTGGTTTCTACAATGAACAATTATTAGTGGCAAATGACCTGATATACTCAAATACATGTGTAAAAATGGGAAATACCAATAAAAATTTTAATCGGAACATACTTAATTTTTGCATTTTAAAATCTATCTTTCTACTATCTCCCATATCCGAAAAAAATATGAGAAACACTACAAATGCAGCTCGTTGAGCACTCCCGCATGCAGCAATAAAATATTTTCGCGCAAATTCTCCATTTGCATCCACCCAGAATGAGGGTCCTCCTAGGACTTTCACCCCTAAAAATCCACATTATTTTTACTCATTTTTCGACGAACATTATTAGCATGTAAGTTTGTTTGGTTTGCCAAAGTTTGCGCATGCCATTACAAGAGCTGTAAAACAGATACGTCGTCTGTGCGAAGAGTGTCTCAATTTCGGAAGGGGGTCAAGAACTAAACGGTCCGGTGCCGCCCCGTTTAATTTGTCACAACATATGGTTTCGTCTGGGAGCGATGCGGTGGACCGACTGTGCGCGCGTGGTCCGACAACGAACGAATCGATAAAACCAGTGAACAAAGAGATTACGCGGAAAAGGCACCACCGGTGTAAACGCACTCCCCAGAGTGGCGAGATAGCGCCATGCCGCGTCACAACCCGGCCGCCGCCGCGCCGCACAGTGGATCTAGTCAATCAGTAATTGGACACGAAGTTTTTGGCTAAAACTGCAACTTTTAATGTTTAATTCGTCACATTTTAAATTTTTAAGGGTATTTTTATAAGAAGATTTCACGACGAAACCAATAGAAAAACTTTTAAAATCTCAAAGTTTTGTATGAACGGAGTTATAAGCTTTTAAAGTTTCCAAATTTTGTCCGACCTCTCCTATTGACTCGCTCCACTGTGTGCCGCGCCGAGTTGAGTCGAGTCGAGTTCCGCCTCATCATCTCCGCTCCACTCCGCGCCTCGCAATGGCGAGCTCGCCCGAAAGTCGCGAATGGAGCCTCAGCTTCAGCCTACCACTGCCGTGCTAAGGAAAAACGCCGTATGAACCTTCAGGCGTTGCCAAATTTCCTTTGATAAAATATACACATTTTCGAGAAAACTTATGATTTTTTTTTCTCCCAGTTTTTCATATTATTTTTTTCGCAATTTCAGCTGAAATTCCTGAAGATTTCAAAAGAAAAGTATTCATAAATCTCCTTGAAAATGTATATTTTATAAGAGGAAATTTGGCAACTCTCGAATGTCCATACGGCGTTTTTCCTTAGAACGGCAGACTTAGTCTCGAAAAGCATTTCATAACGTATAAAATGCGGTTAATTGAAATCAATGTAAATTTGTATTGCCTGTTTATCGCCCTAAGGGCTCGTTCTATTATCCTCCATTAAGAGTTAATAACTTTATTAACATGCACTCTGAATCCCTGATAACTCAAAACCTAGTTAAAGTTTTTGGTTTTTTCGTTTTGTTGGGTCCAAAAATTGTTACTTATATTCTTGAGGCCTAGTAAAAGGGTGGCTACAAGGGATTTTACAAGAAATGAGGGAGTTCCGACTTGAACATCTCCGCTTGGGACCCTTGGTTATATTAGGGGACTTCAAATCATCGGACCTTGTTCAAATTTCTGCCGTATTTTGAAAACAAAATAATATTTAGTTACCTAACCTATTTTAACAATGTTGATATTTTAAAATAAAAAAAAAAACAAAATTTTAGTTACGTTGATGATTAAAAGCTTTTATTTTTAACACGTTCAATGTGGTCACATCTATGACAGAGGTGTTTTCCAATTTATTTTCCAACTACTGGGATGAATTCCAAACGAACTTAGGTGGATATTTTTACCAAGAGTAACGCTTCTCTTGTGGATAATATTTATTTCTCCCTGAAAAATGCCGATTCCTCTCGTTCGAGTTTTTTACTTCGGGTTCTGAGAACGATATGAAAGGCTTCAGACTGGTGAACGAGAGCGAAACAGAAATTGTAATTTTGTTTCCAGGAGGTCACCCTGAAGTAATAACTACATAACATCGGTGGAATTTCTCTTTGAAAATACAGTGGATAAGGAAAACCGAACCAGGGTTTTCAAATCCTGTGCTAGGGAACGGCTATCAAGCCGAGGAATTTTCTATCGTAAATTGCACTCGCCGATGTTGCTTTAAATTGAGGTAGGTTACGTATGAGGTGCGGTCTTTTTTACGTCACACGCTCTAATTTTCCGTTCTACTGAGATAAAATGTTTACATCTCTCCGATAAAGTCAAATTACTCTGGGCGTGTACTGTAACACCATGACAGCAAATCGCAAATCTGAAAATATGTTTTCAGTACAGATTATCTTAAATTTTTAGAAATGAAATTGGAATTTCCGCGCAATTTCCACTGGCCAAGTTGAGATATGGATCAGAATACTTAAATTACAATCAAGGTTGAAAGAAAACGGCACAATTCAGTTTGATATCGAAAAAAGTGTTTTCCCTAGTAAAAATTGGCAGTAGAATCTGTGTTCCAAATTACCATAGACCTACAGCCGGCTGTAAGAATTCCAATAGCTTCTATAGCCGGCAACACAATTTCCTATAGCCTTTTATAGCCGATGGCGATTAAGCAACAACCTGGCGATAAAGTGTATGCTAAACGTTACTAATTACGGATGCTAGGACTTGGTGAGTTTTTGGACTATCGCTCTCTTTTTGGGCCGTAGTATCTTGATTTATTTTGCGTGGAAAGCTCCTTACTTTTGAAGGAAGTCTGCCATTCCTAATATNTTGGGTCCAAAAATTGTTACTTATATTCTTGAGGCCTAGTAAAAGGGTGGCTACAAGGGATTTTACAAGAAATGAGGGAGTTCCGACTTGAACATCTCCGCTTGGGACCCTTGGTTATATTAGGGGACTTCAAATCATCGGACCTTGTTCAAATTTCTGCCGTATTTTGAAAACAAAATAATATTTAGTTACCTAACCTATTTTAACAATGTTGATAATACTTGCTTCAAAGAGGCGCGGCGCGGCGGGCGGGCAGCCAGCGCGAAACGCCCATTGGCGCCTACAAACCTAACAGGGATACTTCACGCATTGCGCAATGCGTGAAGTATCCCCGTTAGGTTTGTAGGCGCCAGTGCGTCGCCGCTCCGCTTTGTGTTAGGATCTAATATTTAATCTCGTGGAGTCAGCGTTTTTTAACTCATGACTTTGAAATGTTTGCACACTCGGTATGGATTATTCTCATTTTAATTGATGAAAAAGAATATGTAGTAAAGGAAAATATAATGTGCGTTTTGTAAATATTAAGGTGATTCCGTACAAACTTACGGATTTACAAAGTACACGAATGTCTACACAATTTCTTATAGCCTTTTATAGCCGATGGCGAAAAAGCAACAGCCAGGCGATAAAGTGTAAAGCCCGGCGATAGGAACTATAGCCCGGCTGTATAATTTTTTATCGCCTCGTGTAGCCCGGCCGTATGATTTTTTCCACTTCCTACAGCCAGCTATATGATTTTCTATCGCCTTCTTCTGTCGGCTATAAGAATTCCTATGGTATTTTGAAACGCAGCTCCTATCGCCAATTTTTACCAGGGTTGGGAGCAAAGAGACAAGAACGTATTCAAGCAGGTAAAAAAATGCTCCGAAGACGGTAGGTGCTCGTTTGAGAGGATCCGGTAAACATTTTTCTTGAAATCGGCATCTCTCTTCCTTTGCTCCGGCTAATTTTGGGCACTATTGTGTTACAACTTTCCTCCTACCTTTAAATCCAATTGACGGAGACTGTATGAGATGGTAAGAAGAATGTAACATCACAATCAAGTTCCTATGCAACTTTTTATCCTCTTTTCGTTTTCTTGTATCACGAGTTAGTATCGAGTGAACGTATTTATGCTAAAAGCAATCATGTCTCACACAAAACCTATGCACATAGTTTCTTTTAACATAAATGCGTTTATATGGTCAAATATTTTTTTCAATTTAGTTGAGAGACAATGGAAAACAGAACTAAATCCACCGCAGACATTGAGCGCCCCCAATGCACTTCTTAGTTCTTCTGCATGCATAGTGGTGCATCGAAATTTTATTTAAATTTCGCGTAAAATAAGATACGTACAAGAATTCCAAATCCTGTTCATACAGTAGACCACTCGTAACTTATTCTATGGGAGGTAGAGATCATTTCGTATCCAAAATCTAAATTTTAATCTTCCGATCTAATTAGATAAACCTCACTGTCCTGAAAAACGTACCACGGTGGATTAAGGACCTTTTTCCCGTGCAAGGGTGGTCACATCAGGGTTCTTGAAGAGGAGAAAATGGGTTAAATAGACGAATAGTATTTTTCAATCTGTGACGCTGAGACTTCCAAGCAATGACCGCAGTGAGTCAGTTTCGGCAAAACATACACATGCTGTCAATGAAGCTTATCTGACAGTTGGAATGAGTCTATGAAGAACTGGGGTTGCCAAGTAAATCATGAAAAAACTAACGATTTAAACCAGCCTGAAAAATTATTTCTCC
Organism: Bemisia tabaci; assembly: GCF_001854935.1. Taxonomy (NCBI): domain Eukaryota; kingdom Metazoa; phylum Arthropoda; class Insecta; order Hemiptera; family Aleyrodidae; genus Bemisia; species Bemisia tabaci. The sequence continues at coordinate 3,164,272 of NW_017547115.1, forward strand.
GATCAATAAGTAATAAATTCCTAAGATGTATTTGATCTTCGGTGGGCTATAATTTCGTAAGTTGTTTCTATTTTTGCCGTGCTTGCTGCAGGTAAGAGGACTTTGGTGCACGGAGATAAATTTTTCGGCGATTTTTGTCAAGTTGGGTCGTAAAATCTGTACTTTTGAATAAATTATGGATGGAGTACACTCGGCATTATCTCAAAGTTCCCCATTATCTCTCATTATGACGAATTGTATTAAGTTTTGTCATCATGGCTAAAGACCAGTCCTGCCGGTTCGAGTGACTTAAAGATACATTCAATCGCTCGTAATTATTGCGCAATCAACGAAAAATTCTGCAAGCTGCCATAAACGTCAAAATCTAAAGTTTATGAAGAAATTGTATGAAAATTTTACCAAAAAAAAAAAAAGTATGAAATGCAAAATTATTTTATTTGTTTAATTATGATCTAATGAGAGATGGATATAAAATGGCTCTGCTTGTTATGATAGTCGGCAATAAGGTGATCAGTCGAGACCAAGCTCGTTGTGAGGGGTAAAAAAAATGCAAAATCATCACGCCCCCTCCCCCCGTCTCTTCCCAACGGCAGTTTTTGCACAAATTATTTTAATATGAACTAGGCAGGAGTGTAAATCTGGGACTCGTACCTACGTCTCTCCTCAAATAAACAGATTTTTTTTTTTTTAAAAAAAAAAAAAAATCAGCTTAACTGCATTCCAGGTTGCCTAATTTTTCTCTCGTGTTTTATTTTTCAAGAAAGAATTGAGCTTCTTAACACCTTTCAACTCTCTGTGAATATGTTTCAGATGTAAGGAATATATACTCACAAAATTAAATTAATTAATTTCAATGTTACTCAGTGCTTAGTTTTTTGTTTTGAAAAAAAAAACAGTTGACGCCTTTATTTTGAAAAGGAGCTAACTCGTATTTTCTTTTCGGAATCACGCTGTAAAAACAATTCATCTACCTACAGCAGGCGCGTTAAAACAGATGAATAAAAATTGGATGCCTATTTCAAATAAGCATTTCGATGATCAATGTACACCATCACACATGGAATTGAATAATATTTTGATCATTCTTAATTTACGTTAATATTTGACCAATAAAAATGAATTGTCAGGCAAACCTGAAACTCACAGTTCATGAAATAAGTAGAACGGTAGCGGAACGTTAAATGCGAGTTTTGTGAGCACTAGCTAAAATAATACCAGCTTTTTTGTCGTTGTTTAAATTGTAAAAAAATTGTTTTGGGTCAATGAATTCACGAACATATGAAATGTGCACGCACGAAAGCTCTACAACGAGGACGAATAATTCGAAGGTGAAACTCCTAAACGACGTATGTAGTTTGCGGTGTTTTAAAATCTCTTCTCCTATTTTTTTCATTTTTTTTTTTTTTTTGCGAAAAAATCAAACACCATCCGTTGAGGTTTTTTCCGATTTTTCTTCGCATGTAGAAGAAAAATCACTGCAGCTTTAAGCATTTCCGTTGAGTAATTTATTCAAAAAATTAAGTATACTACAGAGAGTCATCAACGTCACAAACCAAAATACGTGGTCAGGGAGTTTCACCGTCAAATTGTTCTTAAGCGCGAATACTAGGCGCACATCGTGCAACTCTGCCTGTGAGTCAGTCGGAAGAGTTCTCGAAACTCATAATATGTTGATAAAACTGAAGTACCGAGAGACTTGTAACAATGGCTTACTCGATGCTAGAGAGGCTCACGATGACAAATGAATCAAATTAAGAATTCAATTAATCAACGAATAAATCTCGAAATCAAGTGTTTCCTGCAACATGTCCCTTTACTCGCCCGAGTCTCCGTCGTAAGTGATTAACAACTGAAACCTCGCGAAAAATGAGCCGCGGGTTGTTTTCCAACTTATGTTGACTATCAAAACCCTCCACTAAAGGGACCTAGGGAACCTATGCAGGAAAAATGTGGCCGTTTGTACTACTTGTTTGAGTGTTCGCCTAAACAGCCGTAAGTGACAAAACAAGACCGCGACTTTACACCAGGGCCGGATTAAGGGAGCTGCCACATGGGCCGCGGCCCATGGCGGCAAATTTCGCAATTTTTTTAAATGTAGGTATAAAAAAATCGGATTCAGAAAAAAAAATTATCTATGAGAAAAGGGGACAAAATCTCTCTTTCCTGAGAGTATAGTAATTTCTAATTTTATCGTTTTTCGGTGATAAAAGAGACAGCATCTTTTAATTAGTCCAGTTAAGAGAAGAACTAAACACGCAATTTGGCCTGGAGCTCAGCACAGAGAGATATCATGACGAGGACTTGAGATGAAAAAGACTGCGGTCGACATGTAACACATATTAGCGCCTACAAGCTGCATGAATACTTCACACATTGCGTCAAACACAGTGCGCCGATCAGGAGCAGTTGGCGTGAAACGCGTAGCGCCTACAAGACTGCTGGAATACTTCACGCATTGCGCCAAACACAGTGCGATCAGCCCGGCGCAGCGGCGGAAGTTAAACTTATTAAACCACGTTTATGTTTGTTCTTTCAATTTTTTGGTTCATTTCTTATAAAAGGAGGACCTTGTTCACGCAGAGATATGTTTACGGAACTTAACTTTCGCGCTAAGTTCCGTGAAGGAAAACGCGTCTTATGCACCCCTCCCCTCCGGCACGTTCACTTGATGGTTGTATTGATGTTTCAAAACAAATGAGAAGGGGGCGGCAAAAAACAGGCGGTCCATGGGCGGCAAGTAGGTAAATCCGGCCCTGCTTTACACAATACTTGGTTTCTCAGAAAAAAATTATTGTAATTATCATGAAGATAATGAGTAATGTGAATATTTAGTAAAGAAAACTGTAGGGTTAAGTTTGGATCATAATGAAATGCTCAAACAAAAAAAGCTGTTAGTTCCACACATCCCGGTAGAGCAGGTGGCAGGTTGATAACGGTACATCTGCGGATAATTTTTTAGTCGATGAGTTAACGTGAACTTTTTCCAACCAATCGACCAATCAGATCGTTTGTTTACTACGATCATAGGAGCTCCACGAATGAAAGTATGGAATTTATCCGTCCACAAACCAGCGGGATAACTGTCCTGTGATACAAAGACACAAAGGATGAGCCCTATAAGTATGTAACCCTGCGTAGAAGGACATGTACATGACTGCCATTGACGGATCCAGAAAACTGGCAACATTGTATTTTTTCCATTTAAACCTATGGAAATGTATCGATTCTTGGAAGGGCCAGGAGCTCCGATAAGAGTCGATTATTTAGCATGGGTTTAAATGGAGGCAATCCGATGTTGCCAAATTGCTGGATCCGCCTCTGATGACTGCATAGGAGCACCTCGCTTCCCCCACCCTCCCCATTCGCCAAAGTGTTACGTATTTTGTAAACGGCTCAACAATGTACAGGAATCAACAAAGAATTTGGATTGGTCAGTGGTTTACCTCCTATAATAACAAAAACTAACTTAAGAGCACAAATATTTTTCTCTGAGCTCACCATAACCTCGCGGGCCTTCCTTAGAAGGCCCGGACAGATTAAGATGCTACTTTGACGGCGATGCGCGTGTTGGGTGGAATATTCATTTTCCTACTCCTGAGGGAGCGTGGAGAGGGATAGAGGTGATGTCGTGGGGGAGGGGGGCTCGGTAGTGGAGAAGGGGGGAGGGGGTGATGAAAAAGAAAGTCCTGAGCCGCCGTAGCTGTGGCTTCGGCATGCGCGTGAGCTCGACACCAGCAACTCGGAGATGCGGTGCTTGTGTTTATTTAGGACGACTTCCTTTCATTTGATCCAGATTTCTCGACAGAGCAAATATGATGAGCCGCGGTTATCCATATCGCTTGACCTTTGAGCTCGTCGTGAAGCTGACGCTTCCCTCGCCTTTGCGGGAATTACGCTGCGACGCGACGAAGTCGGTAGCCCGTGTTTTCTGACGAAAAAATTGAATGGACTTGGGATACTTGATACTGGTGTCCCTCTGAAGGGAAAGTGAATGTGGATCCTTAGCCAGTGGCGGCTCCAGGCATTTCGGACTGAGGGGGCAGAAGGGGGTCCGGGAGGTTTCCACCAGAAAATTTTCGAAATTTTAAAGCATGCAACCCTCTATGGCATGAATTAATTTTGGATCGCACATTCTGGGGGACACTAATCTATTTTGTAGCTTGCATAATGAACATAGGGTACCAACTTCTTTTTTCTCAAAAATTCAAATTTTTGGGAATGTTTTTTTTCAAAAAGGGAAAACATAAATGGAACTTTGCAAAATCATACCACAGACGAAAGATTCAATTTTTAAAAACCCAAAAATACGCCGTGACGAATTTGTGACACTATACCATAGAGGGTGAATTTACAGTCGGGGTCAATTTCACCATAAATTATTTCCAAATATAAGCGCCCCTGCCCCTCTCTCTTTTTCCTCCGTTTTTTCCTACTTTTTACCTTCCATTTTTCTTTCGCCTCCCTCTCGAACAAAAGGAGGGGACGTACGCCCCTTCACCCCCGACGTTGATCCGCCTATGTCCTCAGCTTTTTGAATGTTCGATCGATCAGCGTAAAATTTCACGATTTTCAGACAGAATTTCCAAGCTTTAAAACGCTTTAGAACGTCAGGCACTCGTAAAAAAAAAAATTGGCCTAAAAATACTTCGAAATCACTCCAAAGGTACCTCCATCTCAAGTGAAAATCGCAAATCATTTTGCCTTTCGATTTTTGGTAGTAATTTTTAAGGTTCTTTCAAATTTTTTTTGGTTAATTGTTATGTACAAATACCCGACGCTAACTCGTTAGTTTCTAAAAGGAGACTTACCAAAATTAATAAAAATGTCTCGGTAACTTTGTGAGTAGTTTGACAGTTTGGAATTGGAAGTCCCTCGCGATGTACTTCTGCAGGCCTTTACTGCCCTGCTAAGGAAGAATGCCATATACAAATTCGAAAGTTGTCAAATTTCCTTCCATAAAATGTTTTCTTTTGAGGTATGTATGAATATTTTTCACTGAAATTTTCAGGAACTTCAGGTGAAAATGCCAATAAAATGACCTTCAAAATTGCAGGAAAAATATTTATAAGTTTACCTGGTAATCGCGTTTTAGCAAAGGCAATTTGGCAACGTCTGAAGGTTCATACGGCATTTTTCCTTCTCAGGGCAGTTTCAAGAACGTTCCTCAACTAATTTTATTCCACAAAATTTGCTTCTTAAGTCCTCATCAGTTCTTTTCCTTTCCTGAAAAATTGGATATTTTGACTTGCTCTCTTTGTGGAACGACGCCTTCAAAATGCGTCGGAATTTTCGTCTCCATAGCTCAACTTCATATTTTTCTGGACTTGTGCCGGAGCAACCCAATTTCACTTATCAGTCGGAATAATTATCGAGTGATGATAACGCTGTTCGGCGGTCGCGGAGCGTTCGAAGCGTCACATTGCTATGAACTGAACACACTTGATCCACTCCACAGAGCGACACTTGATTGTTGTTTTGTTTCAATTCGTTGCATTTTTAAGCTCATTTTTGCACACTTTCGATGGCATTGCATTGACTTAAGAACACATAAAGATAAGTCCATGTGCAGATTGTTGTTCTTATCGTTCCTTAAAAGAGCCCATCCAATTTCCACCCTTTTGCCTCCTGATTCGAATCCTGAAGATAGTGATTTCTCTTTAGGAGAGTGCTCCTATTCCATGTTCCATGTTCTAAAGTTCCGGGATTTGGAACTTTTTTGTTCCAATTTCTCCCACTATACATGATCGTCAAAAGTTCCGGGACTCCTTTAAGATTTTTTTATAAGCTCCGAGAAAATTCCGGAAAATGCAAAAGATCCGGAACATGTCGGGGATTCCAGAAGTTCCGGAAACATTCAGGAAAATCTCAAAATTTCCAAAATTCGGAACTTCCGGGAAATGGGAGCACTGCTGTAGAACGTAAAGTGGATATAAAGCGATACAATAACGCATTAACTCGGCAGCAAAATCCCGGAAAGATGCCTCACATTTTGAGAAAGGATTAGCCCATCATATAGTTTTTACTAATTTTTCAACGTAAACGACTTATCTAAAAATCTTGTCGAAGATAATTTAGCTGTCTCAAATATCGTCGAAAAGAGACAGCACCTTCAATAAGTCGAGTTAAGAGAGAGACCAAACACGCAATTTGGCCTGGAGCGGCGCGACTTAGAGAGAAATGATAACGAGGACTTGAGATGAAAAGGAAAAGCCCTCGGCGCGGCGATCGGCAATCAGCATATAACACATATTAGCGCCTACAAGACTTTACGAATACTTCACGCATTGCATCAAGCACGGTGCGGTCATTGCGGTCAGCGTGAAACTGATAGCGCCTGCAAGAATGCATGAATACTTCACGCATTGCGCCAAAGACAGTGCGGTCAGCGTGAAACGCATAGCGTCTACAAGGCTGCGTGAATACTTCACGCATTGCGTCCAACACGGTGCGGCGGCGGAAGTTAAGATCGTTGAACCACATTTATGTTTGTTCTTTCATAATTTTCTTGTTCATTTCTTATGAATGGAACGCCTTGTCCACACAGAGATAGGTTTACGGAACTTAACTTTCGCGCAAAGTTTGAAACTGATATTACGTAACCTTAGTCGCCGTTCATGATCGCAGGGTGAGCGATCTAATTAAAAAAAATTCTGTTGTCAATATTACCGTAATGTATTTCTTCGTTTTTAAGCTCTATGGTGGGAGAATAAATACAATTTTTTACTTTCAAACTTATAGACCACTGAGCGCTCTTCCATTAACTACGCTGCCTTACTAAGGATAAGCGCAGCACAAACCGTTCTAACGTTGCCAGATTCCCTGGATGAAACATTTTCGAATATTCCACCTTTAAATTTTCATGTTTAATATGCTCACTTGTAAAAATCCTCACGAAAATTCCGGGCGAAAAGTTCACAACTTTTCCAGATAATGTACCCTGTCAGGCGAAATTTGACAACGCTTGAATGTTTACACGGCATTTTTCTTTACCACGGCAGTACGTATTAGCAGAGCCTCCCACTTATTTCCAAACGGACTTAAACGTTACTTTCCGCCGACTGCAGTACTTATCAGATCTGTTCCGTCTGCAAATGCCACTTGCCGTTTTTGCCAGTGTGTGCATTCATCTTAATTCGTAGAAACCCAGCCTCAGTCTATGAAATCAATGGCTTTACCGCACGAGCTGTGCGAACATTCATGCGGCGCGATGCGTCAAAGCGTCAGAGGATGGAAGCAAGCACAAGCTAAACCGGAGCATGGAACAATCATTGAGCTAGTTCCGATGGCTCGAATGGATAGACAAAACTTAAACGGTCCATAAAGAGGACACGTAGACGAGACTCCATTGATGCCAATTGGCTCTCATAATCACTCTCTCGCTGGTGAGGAATTAGTTGGACGTATTCGTGCTAAAAAGAATTATGTGCAAGTGGTAAGATGGCCGATGGGGTGTGCTCGTGGTGAGCTATATAAGAAACAATGTAAGAGTGGATATAGTTCCTTTTGAGAAAGGATAAGCGGGGTTTCACAATAAATCAAAAGGAACTGAGCGCTAACTCGTGAGCCGTAACAAGAGCCTTGTGGACAGGGCTCATGAGTTAAAGTTGAGCAAGAACGACAATGGAGACGGCTTCGTTGCCGCTGACGTCACTGGAGCCTTAAAATCTCCATTCATTCTTAAGGCCCTAAACTAACGAGCTCACCCCATCTTTTACCTCTTTCCACTCGCACATAGTTCCATTTAGCATAAATACGTCCAGTTTACAGTTCCGAGTTGCTGACTAACCAAGGTGACGTCATGATTTAGGAGATTGACAGTGATTAGGGGCCGTGTAAAGGTGCTCAAAGAGTCTGAGAGGGGATCTAACAATAAGCTTGCCTTTAGTCATTCTCCGTCATTTTCTGAAAATTGGGATGGTGTTGGTTCAACCAGACTTGCGTAGGTAATTCAGGTGGGCTAAGATATTGTCTCACGGATGCCGCACGATGAAGGAAAGGGGCTTAAAAAGGCGACCAAATTGCCACGAACGGCATCTGACCGGGGAAAAGTTTGCGGGGAAAAAATCTGTTTTAAACTGTTTTTCATCTCACTCACTCTTTCACACCTCTCCTCACTCGATCAGAATGAAAAAGGAGCACTACAAAGAAGAATAACAGGAATGTGCGAATTCTATAAATAAAACGAAGGAACGAGGACAAATCACTAAATACAACTATTACCGCTCCTAAGCCGCTGACGTTGCCTACCCAATCATTAAAGGCGAACTGATCAGAATGAAAACTTTGCAAAGAAGAGTCACATGAATGCGCGAATTCTATGGTTAAAACGGAGGAACGAGGCAGGGCCGGATTAACGTAATTGCCGCCCATGGGCCACCTGTATTTTTCCGCTCCCTTTGCATTCGTTTTGAAACATTTATAAAAACCATCAAGTGAACGTAGGGGTCGTAGGGGTGCATAAGACACGTCTACTCGTGTTGGACACATTTTTTGCGAAAGCCCTGTCAACACTACTAGCAATAGTTCACAGAACTTTGCGCGATAGTTAAGTTTCGTAAACCTATCTCTGTGTGGACAGGGCCTTCTATTTATAAGAAATGAACGAAATAATTATGAAAGAACGAACATAAATTTGGTTTAATAATTTTAACTTCCGCCGCCACGCCGCGCTGCCGCACTGTGTCTGGCGCAATGCGTGGAGTATTCCTGCAGTCTTATAGGCACTATGCGTTTCACGCCGACCGCTGCGCTGCTGACCTCACTGCGTTTGACGCAATGCGTGAAGTATTCGTGCAGTCTTGTAGGCGCTTACATGCCGACCGCCGCGCCGGGAGCTCCTCCTTTTCATCTCAAGTTCTCGTCATCATTGCTCCTTACGCCGCGCCGTTCCAGGCCAAATTGGGAGTTCGGTTTCTCTCATAAAACTCGGCCAGCGGACCCGGCCATCCGATGTAAACAATGAAAATAGGAATTACTGTGTATTTCCCACCGCCATTTTGGATCGAACATGTATCGAAAAAGTGACCGAGGCTCGGCGCACAGCAGGCTCGGAACTCGTCGACCAGAACATGGCAGCGCGGCAGCTCTCCCATTCTGCCATGCTAAGAAGAAACGCCGTATGAGCCTTCAGGCGTTGCCAAATTTCATCTGATAAAATACGAATTTACTGGAGAAGTTTTAAATATTTTTCTTCCAATTTTTCAGACTATTTTTTCCGCAACTTAGTCTAAAATATCTGAAAATTTCAAGGACAAATATGCATACATTTCGTCAAAAATACATGTTTTATCCGGAGAATTTCTGCAACTCTCGAATGTTCATACGGCGTTCTTCCTTGGCACTGCAGCATTCGCATTACGATTCTATGTACTCTATGAATTTCTTAGCCCACACTGGAAAAAAACCAACACATTGGATATAGAGTCCAGACTCTTAAAGACATCTACAAGAAAAAGTACTCTTGATTCAATCAGAATCTAGCCTAAATCAAGAACCAAGCCTCTTAATTTAAGCGGATTTCGTTTTGATTCAAGCAAAAATCCGATTGAATCAAGAGTATTTTTCCTCGTCAATGTTTTCAAGAGTCTGGACTCTAGATCCAATGTGTTTTTTTTTCCAGTGCATAGGTCGATCGGGAAGTATCGAATTTTGCGAGAATTATCGACAACAGCCGGACGGATTGACGGACGGACGGCTGGCGCGGCGCAGCCACCCGCGGCACCGCTAAACGTCCATTGTTGCTCGGTGTTGCGTCGGTGATGAGTTGCGATGCTTGATTTGTTTTCTTGTCAGCTTTCGCATGACACACAGTGCCGCGCGCAGCGTCGAGTTGCGTTGCGTCGTCGCGCGTCGGTCTGTTCCGCTCGAATCCATGCTTGACACCGGCTCGTTACCACCGATGCCTGCTTCACACCGATTCAATTACCGGAGAATCGAAACCGAGTGCACGGCGCTCCGGCGAGACATCTTGGCGATGACGCCTTGCAGATCCGCCGGGTTTGCGAGCATCGGCCGAGTGAAATTTCTACGTATGTCCATGCATATTGGAGGAAGAGCACCTTCATAGAGAGAGTATGCTGCCGTGCTAAGGAAAAATGCCGTATGAGCCATCAGGCGTTGACAAATTTCCTCTCAGAAAGTGTGTATTTTTGAAGAAAATTATGAATAATTTTCCTCGAAATTTTCAGCTTTTCAAGCTCTAACTACAAACGAAATCCTCTGAAAAATCGAAGGAGAAACATTTACGAATTTTCCTGGAAACACGTGATTTGTAGAAGAAAATTTGGCAACGCCTCCATAGGCGTAGCTAGGTCTTTTTGCTGGGGGGGGGGGCCTGGCCCCTCAAAATGTTTGAAATTTTAACTCTATTAGAGCGCATCTCAAGGCACTTGTGGCGCTAATCTTCCTTCAATTTCTGCCTAAAAATCACCCAGTTTTATGCATTTTAAGCTTAAAATACTTTGAAATCGTTGCATTCAACAGGTTTTTCTATTGATAGGCATCCTCTCACGGGCCACGGCGACAGAGACTTACCGTTTAAGAAGGTATTTTTGCACCATCCAGAATTTCTGGGGGGGGGGGGCAGATGATACTATTTCCAATTCTGAAGGGGGCCAGGCCCCCCTGGCCCTTCTTCCTACACCTCTGGATAGCGCTTACGGGGTTCTTCCTTAGCACGGCAGTATGGACATAAATTCCATCGAGATTCCTTAGGATCCGCGGAAATAGTGGCGACTTTAAATGGGAGGTTAGTTTTGGCTGAGTTTTAATGGTTTATACTTAGTATTTTGTTGCCAATTCGAAACGTCCAAAGGATTCTTTGTTGTTTGTTCAAAGTAATGCACTGAAAAAATTTAAACTGATTTAAACCGGGAAAATAAGTCTAGACATTACGTGGATTTATGGTGTTCCAAATGATGAAACTACTTTTCAATGATTTTCAGTTGCAGGTATCTACAACTATTCCTACTCCACGGATGTCTATGTTGCATAAATAGAGAAATGAAGGCACCTTGGTTCACATATTATGCTTTGACTGCTCTCACAGAATGGAGCTGGTGAACGAAAAAGAAATGTATTTCGAAATCCTCGTTAAAAAAAGCTATTGAGTGCTTCAAAACTTGATTAAAATTTCACACTAATGATATTAGAGTGGAGGTAACCGTGGTCTGCGGGGTGGTTAAGGATGACGTCTATCGCCGTGTTTTTTAAAAGCGATAAATTCGCGAGAATTTAGATATAAAAACTTCGAGTTAAAAAGATCCTATTATTTTATAATTAATATATATACAGTATTGAACTATAAAAACACGTTTTTATGACCAGCGAAAAAAAAATACCTTTCCTGATTTGCAGAATCGACAGAGCTTACTACGAACCCTTGACAGGGGATCAAAAGAGGGACTTCTCCGAAAAATCTCCTATTGAAATAACCTTTCTCGGGAAACTTTGCTACTGTAACACGATCGCGTGAACGTAAATAAAGTATTAATCACATTTTGATAAATTACCGAGAATTTTAATCCATACTCGTGACTTCCACGGACGTCGTTTCCACAAATCTTCCTAGAAGGGGCGGTCCGGTGGGGACACCAATTGGACGTATTTATACTAAAAGGAACTATGTTGCACTCAAAACTATACACATACTTCCTTTTAGCATAAATACGTCCAATTACGTCCATTACGAGAGCATATATAAAGGACAAAAAAGAGGTGGTAGAGGTAGTGTGTAGAGTGAAAGGGTACAACATGACGTCAGACTTACTGTATTAAAATTTGACCTTCAAAGTATAAAAAACGAACCGTAACATCCCACCTCTTAGCACAGTTCTACTCATAATATAGTCATGAATACTGTATAAAATGTGCCATTTGCCCACAATTTTTTTTTAGAAAATCGATCAAACTCATTGAGAGGTCTCATCGACAAAGGGGAGTTTCCGATCTTGATGTTAGCGTAAGTTCTATAAAATACAATTTTTTGGTCACTGAAACCGATTCAGATTCACTGGAGAGGGACTTGCGAGGGGTCCTAAAAGTTTCCCAAAAGAGCGCCGTATGGATTCCTTGTCCACGAGAAAAGCACGAGGTTTTTGGATGAAACGGACATTTTCAATTAATTGTGGTAGTACTCCCAGTTAACTGCGGTAGTGTCCCAATAAATTAGGTTACTAACCGAAATGTTGCGATACTACAGCAATTTGAGTTTCGGCACTACCGCATGTAATTGAAAATGTCCATATCATCCAAATAACCCTGGTAAAAATTGGCAGTAGAATCTGTGTTCCAAAATACCATAGACCTACGGCCGGCTGTAAGATTCCCAATAGCTTCTGTAGCCGGTTACACAATTTCTTATAGCCTTTTATAGCCGATGGCGATTAAGCAACTCACATGCCAGGCGATAAAGTGTATGCTAAACGTCACTAATTACGGATGCTAGGACTTAATAAGTTTTAAGACCACTGCTTTCTTTTTGGGCCGTAGTATCTTGATTTATTTTGCGAGGAAAGCTCCGTACTTTTGATAGATACTTGCCATTTCTTATATATTAGTGCGCCTTCAGTTTCGTATGATACTGTGCAATATACCTCTGGTGGTGTGAAATAGTTGCTTCAAGCCCCTTGGCACGCTGCGGTGCGGCAGGCGGGTAGCCACCGCGAAACGCGCATTGGCGCCTACAAACCTAACAGGGATACTTCACGCGTTGCGCAATGCGTGAAGTATCCCTGTTAGGTTTGTAGGCGCCAGTGCGTCGCCGCTCCGCTTTATGTTAGGCTCTGATATTTAATCTGGCGGAGTCAGCGTTATTCGACTAATGATTTTGAAATGTTTGCACATCCTGTATGGATTATTCTCATTTTAATTGATGAAAAAGAATATGTAGTAAAGGAAAATATAATGTGTGTTTTGTAAATATTAAGGTGGTTCCGTATCAAACTTAATGATTTCCAAAACACCCGAATTTCTACACAATTTCTTATAGCCTTTTATAATCGATGGCGAAAAAGCAACAGCCAGGCGATAAAGTGTAAAGTCCGGCTATAGGAACTATATCCCGGCTGCATAATTTTTTATCGCTTCGTATAGCCCGGCCGTATGATTTTCTCCGCATTCTACAGCCAGCTATATGATTTTCTGTAGCCTTCTTTAGCCGGCTATAAGAATTCCAATGGTATTTTGAAACGCAGCTCTTATCGCCAATTTTTACCAGGGAATTTGGGGGTGGCACCACAATTTTAGGTAATAACCCATAATACCTTCCTTCCGTACCAACAAATTTTAAGGCCCTACTCACCTTTTCCCCCTAAAAAACTTCAGTTTTTGTGTTTGAGAGTAGTTTCTCATCTATGGACACCCCTTTTCTGATGGATAATTTTTGACCGTTGACCCCTCCCACTCTTTACGATAAACTTCTGGCTTGTCGTTGCCGGAACGTCAAGAGCAGCGGGCCGATTATGGAAATTGATTGTAAAAGCTATAGACAAAGAAGACAAAAAGGGTATGGAGGGAGCCTATTGGTGGAAATAATGGTTGCAATAAATAAGAAGGAAAAGGTAGTAGACTAACTAACGGCAACTTACGAGAGACCCCAAGGTAAGTCCATCATTTTCTCCATTAGTCTGGAGGAACCACCACCGATTTCAACCAACAAGATCGTTCCATACTCCAAATTTCTTCTTTGTCTATAGCTTTGTCTATTAATTTCAATAATCAGCCGGCAGACGAGCACAAATGTCGATCATAAACTGGATCGTCGGGCGAGGCGCCCGGGGTCAGCACCCTGGTCCCTGGAGCGTCGCATCGTCCAGTAATTGGACTGCATTTTGCAATTTGGAACTATAAATTCTGGCTCAGCTGAAAAAATACTTATGTGCATGGAGAAACTAATGGCAATTACGTTGTTTTAAACCAGGCGAGAATTTACAGTTACAAATTGCAAAATGCAGTCCAATTGTCCGTAAATTTCCTCTATGTTTACAGCTTTGTCTATTAATATCAATAATCAGCCGGCAGACGAGCACAAATGTTGATCATGAACTGGATCGTCGGGCGAGGCTCCCCGCTCCCGGGGTCATCGCTCTGGAGCGTCGCGTCGTCCAGTAATCGTCCGTAAATTTCTTCTTTGTCTATAGCTTTGTCTATTATTTCCAATGATCAGCCGGCAGACGAGCACACAATGGAAAAAAAAACACATTGGATCTGGAGTCCAGACTCTTGAAAACATTGACGAGAGAAAATACACTTGATTCAATCGGATTTTTGCTTGAATGAAAACGAAATCCGCTTAAATTAAGATGCTTGTTTCTTGATTTAAGCTAGATTCTGATTGAATCAAGAGTACTTTTTCTTGTCGATGTTTTTAAGAGTCTGGACTCTATATCCAATGTTTTTTTTACCAGTGCAAATGTTGTTCATGAACTGGATCTTGGGGCGAGGCTCCCGGGGTCAGCACCCTGGAGCTTTGCGTCGTCGGAATGGCACGCGCGAAAATTCCCGGCGACTCGGAAAGCGCATTGAATCGGGGCCGGCCTAGTCGTGGCTGCTGACGCCCGTGGGATATTCCGCGGCGGTGACGGTGACGGCGGCGGATTTACGGCCCCGGGAGCGGGACCCCGCGCAATGCGCATCCGCCGACGGTGCAGGTCTGCTCGACGACGGCCACGGCGGCGATCCTGGCATCGCTATTGCCGGTCCCCGTTGGTCGGGCGAATTTTTGCCCCAAGTCCGACTCGAGAGAGAAACTCGAAACGGTTCAAGTCCCTCCGCGGCACGCGCGAAATGCAGTGACGCGGCCAGCCGACCTACGACTACGACGACTGCGACAATGAGACCGAGGGTGGTGCACTCTCCAGCCGCCTCTAGACATACCAACACAGAGACGACGAGTATGCAAAATCTGGATTACTTTTAATGGCTGATACTCACACTGGAAAAAAAAACACATTGAATCTAGAGTCCTGACTCTTGAAAACATTGACAAGAAAAAGGACTCTTGATTCAAGCAGATTTAAGCTTAAATCAAAAGGAAATCCGCTCAAATTGAGAGGCTTGGTTCTTGATTTAAGCTAGATTCTGATTGAATCAAGAGTACATTTTCTTGTCGATGTTTTTAAGAGTCTAAACTCTAGATCCAACGTGTTTTTTTTCTTCTTCTTCTTCTTCTTCTTTTTTCCAGTGAAGTAGCCGACATTTTGTGCATAGGATAGTATGTAAAGTTTTAAGTACTTGAAGGTACGGTTGATATTATTTGATTAGTTTTTCTTTGGGTTACATTGACCCCATATTTGAATTGAAAATTTACAACCTCGTTGAAAATCAGATGCGCGTCGCCAGGATCACACCTGGTTCACATTGGTGACAGTCCAATGCGCTAGCCATTCCCAAGTCGCCACCTGCATGTGAGTGACGTCGAGAGAAACAATAATACTATATAGTTCAGCAGGACACTTTCTTCGTCACCAGAAGTCTCAGAGTAACCCACGCTTTCGGTCGATCTAACCGAAAAATTGGTCGATTGACCAAGTCTTTTGGGTGTATCTGACCGAAAAAAAAAAAAAAAAGTACCCCGAAGTAACCATAAACATGGCAATTTTTAACTATGTTTGTCAAGCCGCAATTAGATGGGAGTCGCCCTAATCCCATTCACAGGGAAGTATAAAGAGGTCATTTAGGACAAAACGCAACTCAGGGAGGATATACTCAGCAGGAGCACGAAAGCCGCCGAAATGGAGCCATGGTTCAACCAACTGATATTCGGTTTCAAGTACCGAAAAACTTGGGTTACGTCAACCGAAATACTTACGTGATGTGCTCAAAATAAATCGACGTTCCTTTTTTCTAGGGATCTTCATAGAACAGCGGAAGTCTTAGGAAGTCCCCACAACCGAACATTTTGTAGAATAAGTCTCTTCCGATTAAACTTTTAGAAAATTCAGCATGTAAACACAAGAATTTGTCGGTAAAAGTCGACGAGCTTACTGATTTCATCGAATTTCGATGTTTACGTTGATTTGTTGTATTTGAGAGCAGAAAGTTGGAATCGGTTAATTAGGGAAAATATTCCTGACTCATGCATCGATTTTAAACACTTTCATTAAAAGTTATTTTGCATGACATTTCGATGAGAAAATACATGCACCTCTTCGTAGAGAAAATGCTCATTTGAGAGATTTCTATACAGTTGAGTCCAAAAATCTGGTCTTGGAATTTCAAGGGAAAACCATATCGGGTATCAAAACCACCCTCAACTAATTATTTTTCAAAATGTGACTCGTTACGTTCCTAGTCAACTTCTCCACATAAACACAAGCCTTGTGTTCATAAACATGTAAATCTCCGAGCGTGTGGTTCTAACGAATTCCTTCGGTAATTTTATGGACTCAAGTCCATTTTCCCGAGATGGTCTGATATCATGATTGTTTAAGTCTTACACCATCTAATGGTCCATTCTGTCGCGGCGGGTCGCGGAGCGGGCTCAGAGAGGCATTGAGAGGTGGATGCCAGCGGTGGCAGATGCGGCGGAAGACGATGCCCCCGGCCGAGCCGGGGAGGCGCACACTGGAACAAGTTAGTGGAAGAAGTCGGACAATAACTTTTTGAATAAAGTTACACATTTTTATGTTCATTTCGTCACAACGTGAATAAATGGAGATGTTGCATGTGTGAGGGATTTGCGATTTGACCATTGATTCTTACGTAAAAAATTGCGAGAAACACGATGGTGCCACTGGTTTTCTCTGAAATCATCTCCCAAGCTCAAAAAAAGCTCTCAAAGTGAGACCAAAATGGAGGGGATATCCCACCCTACCCTGAGAGTCCACCTCTACATCAAAACAAACTCTCCATGCAAAGATAGGAAGCAAATACATTATAGCAGTGATGCCGTGTTTTCAGTTTTGGAGTCCCCAAATAAAGTGGCAACGCTGCCAATGTATTTGCTCCCTATCTTTGCATGGAGAGTTTGTCTTGATGTAGAGGTGGACTCTCAGCTGGTAGGGTGGGATATCCCCTCCATTTTGGCCTCACTTTGAGAGCTGTTTTTGAGCTTGGGAGTTGATTTCAGAGAAAACCAGTGGCACCATCGTGTTTCTCGCGAAATTTTACATGAGAATCAATGGTCAAATCGCAAATCCCTCACACATGCAACATCTCAATTATATGATGTCTTCTATAATAGTGAAGATTGTCTTGAGCCACTTTGAAACCTCTATATTTTTTATTAGAGAAGATACAAGTTTTTATGGTTACCACGTCTTGTCCGACTTTTCTTATTCACGTGGTCTCGTGTGCGGCGCGGTGCGGCGGTATGCTCATTTCGCGGCGCGGTGCGGTGCGGCAGTGTCGTCGCCCGAAGCTCGCCGCGGTGCCCATTAGCCGCTGCGGAGCCGGGAGTCCATCGAGCCGCACTTGACCGTTAGCCCGAGGGTTGCCATATCTTCCCCGTCGCAACTGGGCCACACCGCCCGCTCCGCCGTCGCATCGCCGGCCCGTATGAACCACGAGACGATCTTCAGGTGTCGGTTTCTGTTACGATCGGAATTATGTGTTCCTCCGACCGACGCGACGGGACGGGACCGAGCGAGAGGAAGCGGATTTTTGTTTCGGATCGGGTTGATCGTCCGGATCTGATGCAATCGGTAGGTGCCGTCCGTGTGGTCGCACAACTGACCGCTCACTCAACGCAAGGTATCTGATACGCCAAGTCCCATTTTTACCGTAGAGCACCTTTAGGGGGCCGTCCCAACGTAATGCTCTTACCTTAGAATCCGTCCCTAAATGGGGGGGGGGGGGGGAGTGTCAAGAGGAGCGTTACGCCATTTTGTTTTTACGGGTTTAAGGGACAGGGACCTACGTCACAAAAACGTCACATGGGGGGAGAGGAGGAAGGATAAAAAATGCCGAAAAAGTGCGTTACGCAATTTAAGGACAGTCCCTTAGCAGGGCCGGATTTACCTACTTGCCACCCATGGGCCGCCTGTATTTTGCCGCCCCCTTCTCATTCGTTTTGAAACATCAATAAAAACCATCATGTGAACCTGCCGGAGGGAGAGGGGTGCATAAGACACGTTTACCTACTCGTGTTGGATAAATTTTTTACGAAAGCCCTGTCAACACGACTAGCAAAATTTCACGGAACTTGACGTGAAAGTTAAGTTCCGTAAACCTATCTTTATGTGGACAAGGTCCTCCATTTATAAGAAATGAACCAAAAAATTATGAAAGAACAAACATAAATTTGGTTTAATAATTTTAACTTCCGCCGCTGCGCCACGCTGATCACACTGTGATTGGCGCAATGCGTGAAGTATTCCTGCAGTCTTGTAAGCGCTGTACGTTTCACGCCAACCGCTCTTGACCGCACTGTGTTTGGCGCAATGGGTAAAGTATTCATCCAGTCTTGTAGGGGCTAATATGTGTTACATGCCTATCACCGCGCCGAGGGCTTGTCTTTTTCATCTCAAGTCCTCGTCATCATTCCTCTCTGCGTTGAGCTCCAGGCCAAATTGCGTGTTTAGTTCCTATCTTCACTCTACTAATTAAAGATGATATTTCTTGTATCACCGAAAAACGACAAAATTAGAAACTAATATACTCTCAGGAAAGAGAGATTTTGTCCCCTTTTCTCATGGATAATTTTTTTCTGAATCCGATTTTTTTATACCTACATTTAAAAAAATTGCAAAATTTGCCGCCATAGGCCACGGCTCATGTGGCCACCCCCTTAATCCGGCCCTGTCCCTTAGAAGTGTAGATGACTACAACTCGAGGCTCCATGGCTCAGCCCTATAGGACAATATATTCTGGAGACACCGCATCGTGCTGCTATCTTCTCTGTTGTGAAGAATATACGTTCGGAGGTGAACGATTATTTCTAGATTCGTCGAATGGTAACTATTGACCAAAATGTTGAGCACTTGGCTCAGCGAACCTGAAATTATTTGCAAAAACTCGTCCAAAGAAGTCCTTGCCCCGACATTCATCGGTCATCATCATTATATGCTCACAGTGTTGGTCATCAATCGTCACTAAGCGAAAATTAGCGTTGACTTTCGAACTTAGCATCTGCCGCAATTTAGTACATTGCTCCGTATGCAGTACAGTGGCGGAGACTCTATAATACATTGTCTCTGGTTCAGCCCTCTTCCTCTTACGTGTCATTTGCTTGCCGCACCGGCACCGTAAACTTACGCAAATTGCGTAGTTGCAAGACGTCCTAACTCAGTTTTGAAAGCAATTTTATGCATTACAATTGAAGAATCTTTTCTTCAAATCTTCAAATCTTGCCTCTGCGTGGCAAGGTTGGCAACGACCCCCTGCCATCTAGAGTCGCCGCAATTTTTCTAGTTCCCAAGAGTTTCCACATCCACAGTACGTACTATCAGTACTGACTTACTTGCTTACAAGTACTTTCTTCACTCAAATCTTCAAAAAGGCGCATGCTCTTAATTAGTGAATAAGATAACGCAACCACAATTTGGGCAGCACACGGGAAACTGATATAGCCTTCAATTCGGTGGTTATGCAATTTTAGCCGCTTGGAAGTTAAAATAGTTGTATCACGCGTGCAGTACAGCTCAGTAATTTGAAAAGCAATCAGGCCTTCATCGATGCCTCCACTGATTAAGGGTAGCAAACTTATTTGCCTTCTATTTCGGGTGAAATAGAACTCCAAAATGCTAACCTGTCCCATCAAAACTTACAATATGAATACTCTTCGAATGCCACGAGGATCAGTACATACTCCTGTCTTGTAACCATAGGAACTTTTTCTGTTAATTTTCAATTATTGATTTTTTTATTATTAGTAGAATATTCACAACCACGAAAGTAAGCAGACAAATTGCTCTCTTGCCTCACAAAAATAAATGAATATGTCATTCGTTTGTAAAGTTAACCTTAAATTTCATCGATCCTCAATCATCTTGAGGATTTGTCAGAGATCTACGGATAGGCATAATTTTAAGAGGAACGGAAGATATTGTTTCAATGTGCCAATATCATTCTCCGCTCCGACCAAAAAGTAGG
This sequence comes from Bemisia tabaci, assembly GCF_001854935.1. Classification (NCBI taxonomy): domain Eukaryota; kingdom Metazoa; phylum Arthropoda; class Insecta; order Hemiptera; family Aleyrodidae; genus Bemisia; species Bemisia tabaci. Next base: position 3,184,303 of record NW_017547115.1, read on the forward strand.
TTTCCTCAAAACTTCATTTCTGTGCAAACAGCGAACTGTTCAATTCAGTCACCCCCCACTCGGGAGTGCAGGTGGCTGATTATAATGGGAATTATGTGTTTGACCAACGAGGTCACGATAGAGGGTATCCCATACGTAATGAAGTGTTTCCGGTATCAGGGACGCGGTCTTTTAAACACTCCACGCCCGCAGTGCACAAATTAATTTTAGGAGCTAGAAATACCATTATTTCCCGCAATGGTATAGTGACTTGCGGACATTATCTTACTTTTAGTGTATTTTCCGAAGGAAATACACTATTGCATTCTCCCATGANTATGTGTTTGACCAACGAGGTCACGATAGAGGGTATCCCATACGTAATGAAGTGTTTCCGGTATCAGGGACGCGGTCTTTTAAACACTCCACGCCCGCAGTGCACAAATTAATTTTAGGAGCTAGAAATACCATTATTTCCCGCAATGGTATAGTGACTTGCGGACATTATCTTACTTTTTTAAACTGAATTTTCTTTTTCAAAATGAATTTTTAAACAATATTTTAAATCAATTAATATAGGAATGCATTAGCCAAGCTGCCAGTTGCGTCTAAAATTTTTCAGCACAGTCTTGCTTGCTTCTGCGCACGCCTATGGTCACAACATAGTAAATGCTACCAGGAATTTGATTATCCTCACCCTCCGGCAACTTGCGTCCAAACTCAGATGCACCCTTAGTTACGATTGGACTACATTTTGCTTTGAGGAACCTTTGTCTCGTGCATAAAAGCACCTATCTGAATTGGTGAACTGATCGCGCAGATGCTGTTTCTCAAATAAACCAGAAATAGTGGCTCCATAATGAAAAATGCAGTCTAACTAACATATTGTACTTCCCAAATTGTTTTTCGGTAAGGAATTATATACGGTTCATAATGGTTAGATTTTTACCCCATTTTTAGGCTCATTCTAATCGACTACCCAGGAATTTTTCTCATGACGGAGGAATTCCGGAATTATGCCACGCCGGTGGCATTATCACATTCATGCGTGGATCCAATTCCTGGGTCGTCCCATAGGGCAAAACTGGACCCTGGATTTTGCATGAGGTGTGGCCGCATCGAGGAATCGTCGGCGTCCCGAAATCCAAGATCCCGCTGACCCCTGATTATACTATTGTTCTCGAGTTGACATCGAGAACAAAAAGGCAAACAAATAAAAATAAAGGCGACCATCGGAGCGGCGCGCGGCGGGGAAAGAAGGAATTCTGGCACTTCGTCGCTCTACTTACAATGGGTCACTGCAATTTTAGCTGAGCCCTGCCGTCCATACATATCCATGCTTTCTAGGGCCTACACGAAAATTGAGATACGGTCTTTTTTTGGCATCAAGTCCCCAGTTACTAGAATGCCCCCGTGCCTGCCTGAGAGTGGCTCGATCCGGAGCAAATTGGGATATCTGCACCTTCGGACAGGCCAAGCAGGGTGGCTTTGCTGTGATACAGAAATATGGAAACCCGCTGAACAAACACAAGAATACGCGTGACGCGGCATGGTTTTATACAAAGAAACTCATCGTCAATTCTCTCGGTAGAAATATTCCACAAGGTATACAGCAAAAGTCTCCAGAAAGTCGCACTTTTACGGCTGTACAGTTTACACTGACCTAAAAGTAGATAGAATTATCGGCTCATCTGGTGATCTATAACTTTCAGAAATTTAAAGTAATTTCATGTTTGGCAAACGGAATACAGTAAAAAATTGGCATTAAGAACACCACAATATTACCAAGAAGACATTACGACAAATTCCTGATAAAAATCTGTTAATTTTGCAAATTTTTGGCGAGGGAAAAAATTGAGCTTAATTTCTTGAGAAATGCGTGTTAAAAAGTGCGTGGAAAACTTGTGATGATAAGGAGTATAGAATTGAAAAAAAAAACATGTTCCAACGCCCTTTTTTATACTTCACAGACTCATTTTTTTGCGTGAAAAAAACTAGTGAATACTTTTGAGCGCTAAAACACCGATTGAAAATATGATAAATTTGAAAAGCATAGCAAAACCGTTTTAAGAGACAGTTCATAATGGATTTTTTCATGTATATCAAAATTATAATGCACTATATAATAAAATAAATTTTCTTTCAGGTTTGTACGCAGTTTTCTAGACACTTTTGACAACTTTGACAAGTTTTTTTTACGTGTTAAAGCTAGGATGGGGGTGAGATTAAAGTGGTTGGGTGCTCCAAGACTCCCGAGCAAAGCATTTTCTCAAAGAACTCGACTCTTAAAAAAATCTGTCCTCAAATGATAGCAACTCACTATTACGTCAGACTTTTTAGTGTATTTTCCGAAGGAAATACACTATTGCATTCTCCCATGATGTCGGACCCAGACCCGAGACCTTGTGAAGAGCATCGATCACGGGTCGTAGATCACGAAAATATATGCCATTCAAATTCATGTGTATATATATATGTATGTATATATGTATGTATATATGTATGTATGTATGTATGTATGTATGTATGTATTTCCGCCTTTTGAAGATTTTTCGATTTTTGAGTGGTTATATCTTTCTTACGTTGAAAGATATTTTGACCAATTTTTTTGCATTTTGTAGAGACTCATTAGGACTACTATTCTGCGAAAAAAAATTGAAATTTGAGGCAATAGATTTTGAGGGGTGGGGCTCGAAAATGGGGGGAGGTCAAATCTTGTCCACTCGATAACTCGAGCGAAAATG
>NW_017547115.1:3188034-3201988 GCF_001854935.1 Bemisia tabaci
CCCCCCCCCCCCTATTCCACAGGCTTCTATACATAGGACTTCCGCCACCTTTTCAGAAAATGTGTATGTACCCTAAAGGAGGCTGAAAATGCAAAAAAAACGATTTTGAAATTTTTGGACTTACGCCCGTATAACAGAAACCGATTTAATTTTTCCAAGATTTCGGTTAGCAACGGATGCCCCTTGATGACAACGTTACCCGAAAAAAATATGTATACATTAAAATCCAAATATATTGGGGGAAAATAAAACGAGAGTCGTGGACAATTCAGGTCCTTGGCATAGGTGACGAGATAATCTCAAATTTAAACCGTCGATAAAAGTGAGATTTAGGAGAGACAACAGAATGAATGTTTCCGCAGGCGCGCGAGGGAAAAACCGACACCGTGCGCGAGCCACAGGATGAGCTGTTTTGGAGTAATATTGGAGTCGACATTCGGCGCACAATGCCCCGCAAGTCACAGTGTAACTGGCCAAATATAGAGCCAAAATTGAAAGTACTCGAAAAGAACTGAACATTTGCTGCTCTATGTGCCATATCTACCCATCTTAAGGAAAGTAAAGGCCAATACATAGGAGAGCAAGGGATCCACAACGCTTTTTCCCATAAACGTAATCTTCCGCTCCTAAAAGTCTATTACCCGCAATTTTTTGGGATTTTGTACCCGCGATCCTCAAAATCAATAACCTTCGGTCACCTACTAATTAATTTTTTTTAACATTTTTTGACCACTTCTTTAGCCGATGGACTTCCTCAAAACTTTACAGATTCAGTCATGAGATTTTATCGCAAATATCAAGCGGGAACTTTCCCAGAAATTTCTAGCTCTAAGTCCCTTTACCAGGAAACTGTGATTGAGAGAGACACACACACTCGTACATTTACTAAGTATTCACCCACCGTTTGAGAAACCCACGGGAAATATCGCGATGATCTGCGTTCCTCGAAGTTACTTTTCTTGGAAAACTATGATCAATATGATCCCTGTAATAGTTCTTTTGAATATACTTCGTCTCTCAAATATTTTTCCGGTAATTGGCCGATTGTGCCAGCCAGAGAATCATAGATTGACGGTATAAGCGTATAAATTAACAAATTCAGTAAGATCCGTTCATAAGAACTAAAATCACTTCTGGTACGGACTGAGTGACGATCTTACGCCTAGTTCTCCGATAAGCTATGTTCTCCTGAACATTAGACGTAGAAACTGGGTGTTTGAACAGAACTTATTATTTTTTTTGATCTAAAATAATCACCTTCTGGCCGAAGTATCACAAGCACCAGGCGACGTTTAAAAATTTCCGCCGCCATTTTACTTTTTTACAGATAATTGTTCAACAAAACTGTCCGAAAATTTCACTGAATTTTCTTTGTGCTACCGATAAAATTCAGTGAAATTTTCAAACAGTTTCAATCAACAATTTCTCTGTAAAAAAAAAATGGCGGCGAAAATTTTGAAACGTCGCATGGCGCTTGTGATACTTTAACCGGAGGGTGACGATATCATGAACCTGATTCTGTGACAATCGGAGCGTTACAATTCGACGGCAGGATTTTTTCCCCACTGAGCCTCGAGAACGGAAACGTGAAATAGTGAAACATCAAGGGTTGAGAACACGGCCGACCAGATTCGGCGCGATGCAGGCGCAGGGTGCAGGGGCACGTGTTATTATGAGCGGCTCCTCATCTTCCTGCGTTGGGCCTCAGGCCGGGGAAAGGGAAAGGTGAAGGTGGCTGCTCGGTTGCACCCTGCACCTGGAAAAGTGGTCCGTTCCAGCGTCTGACCTCCCGTCACCCTCCCCTGACCCGTCTGGAGCCACATCCTGCCGCGCTCTGTCACAACCGCGTACTTACCCTATAGGCGTACATTGCATTTACGCTCTTCTTCCTTGGCAAAAGCAGCATCCTGATCCAGCCCAGATCGCGGCGGCTGCAAGGCGGTAGGCAGGGATGCTACTCGTGTTCTCGAGGTCGCCCTCAAAGGGCACATGCTCCAAGGTGAATCCATGACGGAAGCGAACCGCTATCGAAATATTAAATAGAGTGGTTTCGCGTATGGCGTGGAGAACTCTGCCGTACTAAGGAAAACCGCCGTATGAACATTCGAGAGTTGCCAAATTTCCTCGCAGAAAATAGTTATTTTTGAAGGAAGTTTATGAATATTTTTCCTCGAAATTATCAGGATCTTTAGGTGAAATGGCGAACAAATTTATCTGAAAAATTAGAGGAAAATATTAACAAATTCTTAAGAAAATTCGAGCTTAACCAAAAGAAATTTGGCCACGCCTAAAGGTTCATACGGCGTTCTTCCTTAGCACGGCAGAACTGTGGTTGGATCTGCAAAAGTATGCCGCATTACAATCTGCTTTTGAGCCCCACGTCCCCCAATTGTGTAATTTTTACGATTTTCCACTATATGTCAGTTTGCTGGCCGGTGGAACTGAAATTCCATAAGATAAGCCTAAAATTTAATCTATAAGGCAGGGAAAAAGGGACTAACGGTATAAGAGTTTACTAATTTCAAGAGCCCCATTGGTTTAGCAATCCTTACCTAATTTTCAAAAACTTACCTGGTGAGGTGCTTACCCCGCACTGGGAAAAAAACACATTGGATCTAGAGTCCGGACTCTTGAAAACATTGACAAGAAAAAGTACTCTTGATTCAATCAGATTTTTGCTTAAATCAAAAGGAAATCCGCTCAAATTAAGAGGCTGGGTTCTTGATTTAGGCTTAAATCTGATTGAATTAAGAGTATTTTTTCTTGTCGATGTTTTTAAGTGTCTGGACTCTAGATCCAATGTGTTTTTTTTTTCCAGTGCGACATTAATCTAAGTATTGGCGACTTTTAATTGCTTTTTTACTGAAATAGTCGCCCTGGTAAAAATTGGCAGTAGAATATGTGTTCCAAAATACCATAGACCTACAGCCGGCTGTAAGATTTCCAATAGCTTCTATAGCCGGCTACACAATTTCTTATAACCTTTTATAGCCGATGGCGATTAAGCAACAGCCAGGCGATATAGTGTATGCTAAACGTCACTAATTACGGATGCTAGGACTTAATGAGTTTTTGGACTACCGCTCTCTTTTTGTGCCGTAATATCTTAATTTATTTTGCGAGGAAAGCTCCGTGCTTTTGAAGGATACCTGTCATCCTTAATATGTTAGAGCGCCTTCAATTTCTTATGATACTGTGCAATACCTCTGGTGTGAAATAGTTGCTTCAGACGCCGTGGCACATTGCGGCGCGGCGGGCGGGCAGAGAGCGCGAAACGCGCATTGGCTCCTACAAACCTAACAGGGATATTTCACACATTGCGCAATGCGTGAAGTATCCCTGTTAGGTTTGTAGGCGTCAATGCGCGTTTGCGCAATGCGTGAAGTATCCCTGTTAGGTTTGTAGGCGTCAATGCGCGTTTGCGCAATGCGTGAAGTATCCCTGTTAGGTTTGTAGGCGCCAGTCGCCGCTCCGTTTGTGTTAGGCTCTAATATTTAATCTCGCGGAGTCAGCGTTTTTCAACTCATGATTTTGAAATGTTTGCACACTTTGTATGGATTATTCTCATTTTAATTGATGAAAAAAAATATGTTTTAAAGGAAAATATAACGTGTGTTTTGTAAATATTAAGGTAGTTCCGTATCAAACTTAATGATTTCCAAAGCACACGAATTCCAACACAATTTCCTATAATCTTTTATAGCCAATGACGATAAAGTGTAAAGCCTGGCGATAGGAACTATAGCCCGACTGTATACTCTTTTATAGCCTCGTATAGCCCGGCTATATGATTTGCTCCGCTTCCTACAGCCATCTATATGATTTTCTTCTTTAGTCGGCTATAAGAACTCCTACGGTATTTTGAAACGCACCTCCTATTGCCAATATTTTCCAGGGATGTGTTTGTTTTCAAGTGACAATAACATTTTGAATTTTTATCATTTTTCTGAGATAAACATGCATACCTTTTTTGAGTCATATGGGGAAAACAATTTTATGAGTATATGATCAGAGGTTCCCTCTAAGTGATGTCGAGGCAACCCATCTGATTGTATGTGGGACAGTCTTTAAAGTTCTGACTGTGTTTTTTCGATCGCTCTCAAGCTTTGAAATGCTGCACTGCCGTGGTAAGGAAGAACGCCGTATAACCATTCTAGAGTTGCCAAATTTCCTTGGATAAAATGTTTATTTGTGAGGAAAATTATGAATATTTTTCTTCAAAATTATCAGACACTTTAGATCAAGTGACAAACAAAATTAAATATTCAAAAATTTTCCTGAAAATTAGTGATTTACCAGAGGAAATTGGGCAACGTCTGAAGGCTCAGACGGCGTTTTTCCTTAGCACGGCAGTGTAGAGGAATCAGTTTTTGAAGGTTTTGGGTATTTCAAAAGCAAATGATATTGATTGAATCTCTCTTTGCGGAGTAATTCTTATACCTCACGATACTACTATTTTCCAAACAAATACCTTGATTCCCCGTTTCCCTAACTCTATCACAAATAAAGAAAAAAGTTTATTCAACTTCGATACGATCGAGTCACGGCTAACTTAAGATTTGTATTATACGAACACTTCGTGGTCTTACTCAGGGGTGATCAATATCCAAAAATACTGCCGTCGCGAGAGAGAATGCAGTGTGAGCATTGACATGTTGCCAAATTTACGCTATTGAGAATGTATTTCTGAAAATAGTATTGAGGATTGTCCCTCGTATTTTAAGTACACTGGGAAAAAAACACATTGGATCTAGAGTCCAGACTCTTGAAAACATTGACAAGAAAAATACTCTTGATTCAATCGGATTTTTGCTTAAATTAAAAGGAAATCCGCTCAAATTAAGAGGCTTGGTTCTTGATTTAAGCAAAAATCCGATTGAATCAGGAGTATTTTTGCTTGTCGATGTTCTTAAAAGTCTGGACTCTAGATCCAATGTGTTTTTTTTTCCAGGTTATACATTAGAATGTAGTGCGGGAAAAATTCTACAAATAAATGAAAGACAAAAATCCTAAAGTTTGACGAACATTCGAATTTAATCAGACACAATATATAGCAAAACATGTGTTTATGCCGAAAGGAACTGCAAGCCCTATGTTTATTCAGTTCTCACCCTAACTACTGTATAATGCATCGCTGGCCAATAAGAGGATGTACAAATAGTGATTAAATAATTTCTAGCGTTTTCGTAACGTCATGACCTCCTCAAATGAATTTAAATACAGTGGCCATTCTGACTAGTTGGCAGCACTGTTTATGCTCCATTTAAATCCATTAAATGTATCGATTTTAGATGAGGCAGCCTGCCTCACCTGAAATCGATTGTTTTACATACATTTAAATGGTGTAAAAACAGAGTTGCCAACTCAGGGAATGACCAACGTTAAGTAGCATTCCCGTTTTCTCCGAAAATCCGAGTCTAGAAACTTTCGGATTCCTCTGAGACGGTCAAGAGGTTTCTCTGGGAATGAATTATTATTGGTCCAAAAAAACTGACATTCTTAGAAGGACCTTACTCAGTCCCCATGAACTAAATAAAATGGTAATCGTTAAGCTTAAAAAATCTGAAACTTCCCTCACTTATTTTCGAACTTCCCATGAACAAATTGATTCAGAAATAAGCAAAATTCCATGAAAATAACCCAATAATACAAAGACACAGTTTCCAAAATAAAGACCATGCGTCCCATGCGTTCATGCAGTCGAGGTATATAAAATCTTAAACCATGAGGAGCACCATGCGCAATGTTTAGCAACACCAAAACAAAGGCAATAACACTCACCAGGTTTTCCATTCCAACTCTCCATTTGTTCGAATAGTTTTATAATGATAAGAAACGGGACTATGAACGCACTATCATTTTTACGCATGCATCACCATCGGGCAAAAATAGTTGTGACAGAAGTTTTCATTGAAGGGCGCCTTCATATTTTGCGAATGCAATACGCGCTTCCGTCAAACATGTGTAGTCGTATTCAGACGTTTCTCATCAAAGTGCGCTTTCATTTTAAGCAAATACAACATGCAACAACATACCTGCCAATGAATATGGGCCTTTTTCATCATAGCGCACCTTTATTTTCTGGATGCGTAATTTTGCCTCGCAACAATAGTCTAGTGCGGGCACTCAACCTCTTTTCACTCGATGCGAAATGCATCGGGCAAAAGATGTGGGCTGCAAAAATAAAATAAATAGCGAGCGTTGAAACCCCTGCGGCACTCTTTATTTACATTGTTTGGGGAGCCGCAAGATATTCAGCCTCGGCGTCCCCGCGAGACTGGAAGAGGTAAAAGTACCTAAACGGAATAAAATATAACGAGAAATAAACGTCAAAAGCGGCGGGAAACTTGGCATCGCAGGAGCGTTGGGACACAGTGACTCGTGTCCCCTCAACCATGATCGGTGTTAATTGTCAATACGCTCGCCCGCCCTCTCCCTTCACCCTCAACGCCCCCCACCCCCCCCCGGGTCCGGGAGAGAGGGCACAGCTCTCACCGGTTGCTCTTCCTTCCTATCCACACTCCTTATCCCCACTCCTTCTCCGGCACCCCCTCCCCTTTTCCCCGCGGCTGTTTCCCGGTCTCCAGGATTCTCCCGTTACGTGTGCGGAAAGCGCTCACGCTCAACCGCGATTTTGGAGTAAAGAAAACACCGATCGATTATTTTCGTTTGTCGCGTGCTAAGTAGACGCGAGGAGTCAATTGATGAATGAAAATCAAAGCCGCCGATCGGGGGGTTGTTCCGAACGATCGACTCGGATTATTCTTCGAGAACGAATTGTTGATTACTGTTCGGAAAAAGAGGCTGAGGCAGGGGTACGTAGATGAATTGGTTACATTTTTCGATTAGAAACTACAATTTCTGGCTCAATTTCAAAACAACGTGTGTACTATCCCTAGGCAGATAAGTGTTTTCATAGATAATCCAGAAATTGTAGTTCCTAGTTGCAAAATATAGTCCAATTTTAATTGATGCATCGAATTTTGTTCGGACTTTGACATTTTAGTAGTACGGCACTTGAAAAACTACGCCGGTGCTTAATCACCACAGCGGTGGTGAAAATACCACGGACCTTTGTTAGGATCTTTAAAAATTTTTACTGAATTTTCATTTTTTCTTAAAAATACTTCTCGACTTTCGGCGAGATATTTTCAGAAAATATTGTCAGTAAAATGAACAAAAACAAACGATGTATTGAGCAAAACTGATGATCAGGCGTTCTTTGGGTTGTAAAATGTGATAGAAGATTAGTAGCGACGCAAATTGAGATACGTGGTTTGGTTATTTAACATTCAACGTTGAATTGTTCTCCGTTTTCCTTAGTTTTACAGCCGATCGATGCGCGGAAAGAGGCGAAGTTCATCACAGCGCCTGAATACAACTATTCGTGCTCTATGGATGCGCGTGTTGCGTAAAAAAACTTGAAGGCGCCCTGCCTTTCCTTGCCTGCACCGAAATGCGTGCAATGCGCATGTTGCGCTGCGCGTCGCGCCACGCCGCGCCGGCGACACCGGTGCCCTACCTGCGTAGCTACCCTACTTTGCTGGGGAGGGCCTTACCCCTGTCACCAGGGGCTTTGAGGGGTACGGAATATCTAACCCCCGGCTCAGAGTTTAGTCTAGGGGTCTTCCCCGGACAATTTTTGAAAACTTAACTCTATTCTTTATTCAATTTTATGTTTTTTTTTTATTGAATTGCTGAACTTAGACCGCATCATTTCCACATTACGATAATTTAAACAAACAAGTAGGCAAAACATGATGAAACATTGGGAATACGAGGATTTTATTTAATCGACAGATTAAAGTCAGGGGTCATCCCTAAATTACGTAACGCACTTTCTCGGCATTTTTACCCCCCTCCCCCCTGAATCGCTTTCGTGATTAGGTCCCTAGCCTTTAATACGTAAAAACAAAATGGCGTAACGCTCTCCTCGACCCCCCTCCCCCTAGAGCGCTACGTAATTTAGGGATGGCACCTCATACAAGTGGATACATTGTTTCAACGCTGAATTTTTTATTTTATGGTTAAATTTCATCAATTGCCCAAGCTGCGAATTTAGGGATGGCACCTCACACAAGTGGATACATTGTTTCAACGCTGAATTTTTCATTTTATCCCTAAATTTCATCAATTACCCAAGCTGCGAATTCCAAAACGAACGCGCTCTTGGGCGGGCGTTCATTGAGAACGGAGTCCGATTGATGAAGTTTGATAAGCCTTTTAACTCGATCAGCGAACCAATAAACGGAGAGTGAAGCCGGGGCGTAATCCAGTGATCCGAGCGACTCAAATGTTTTCAAATGTTAATTGGTATTTTTATCCCTGGCGGGCCTTTAATCACGGCTTTCAAGAAAGCGAGACGGACGGGACCGGCGGCGTGGCGTGAATTGCGATGTATCGATTGTTACGCCATTTAAACCTATGGAAAAGGATCGATAAACAGGGTGTTCGCAGCGAACACCTCAATAATCGATTCTTTACCATAGCTTTAAATGGCATAACAATCGATAATCGATCTTCACGCCTCGCCACTGGACGGGACCGCGCCGCAGCGCGGTTGCAGCAGCGCCGCAAAAGGAGCAAACGCTCGGAGGCGCCCGTGGCCTCCCGGTAAACACTCCAGCTCCAACTCTCAAAATTGGAACTAATCCATTAATGATCCCTTTTCAATTTCTCGCTTTTTATCACCCCCTCGCCCGCCCGCCCTCCGTCCCCGACGCACTCGCCCTCCCTTCAGTTTATCAATCTTGCTTTCCTTAACCCACCCCCTACCCTCCCTTTCGCCTCCGTTCGGCGTTCTCCGTCTCGCTCTTGTCGTCCCTTTCGATTGAGCCGAGTGAAATTTTCGGAAAGAATACAGGCGTAAGGCTCCTGGGTCTGGCAGCGTGCCCTGTTATAACCATCTGCTTTTATAACGTTTTGACGAGAGGTTTTTCTTTCGGTATGTTGAGGCTGGCCGAGGTCACTTCTTATATCCATGGCGAGAGGCAAAAAATGCGCATCTCTATTACAATGTTAAAAACTCTCCGATTAATTCGACGTATTTTATTCGCGGAGACATTAACACTCGCAACATGTTGCGAAAACAAGCATTTGACAATCACAATCGCAGTTTGTCTCAAGTTGTTTTGTTTTCCAGAGGAGGGGATTCTTTTCACTCGCCAAATTTGGGAGCCCGGAGAGCAACATTGTTGCAACTGCAAAGTGCTCAGAGGCAAGTTGTTCTTATGTTCTTTCCCAAAACAACGCAGTTTTCTATCCTGATATACGAAATTGCTGCATAATTGTTAAGGTGTAACATTTTGATCGTAGTGCTTGGCGATTTAGCGGTTTCGAAGTAGTCAGTGCTATGAAAGTTATTTAATCTAAAATTCCATGGAAACTGGTGAACTGGTTTAATACGTCGAGGCTTTTCAGCTATCCCCATCATCAGAACTTAGGCAGAAACAATCAAATATAATTCACATGTGATTTATAGTGATCTCTCATCATAAAAACCTCATCTCTTTTTTTTTAATCAATTCGCAGTTTTGCAATTATATAATTAAATTGATTTACGCAACTTACTCATAAGCTTAATTTTTTTCTATCTTAGTTCATTCATTCCAATCGAAATCACTGACAATTGACTCGAGCATTTAAGAGTTCATAACAGCTTTTTGATTGCGAAACTAATTGTAAGACTTAACGTTGCGGGTGCTTTTCATTCTGAGAGATTTTACAAAAATAATCATAACTGAGGTGAAATGCTCTTTGTATGGGTAAACATTTTATGTAACAGAAATAACAATTCAACCTTCAAAAATAGAATCATTATCAATGAAGATGAATGAACTCTACATGCACGGCTATAATAAAGGAAGAAAAAATGCTGAAATAAATGCCAGAAGTATTAATGAGTGACCGCAAGCAATCATTTTCAAGGACCTCACGTTTTGAGCGAGCGATGAAGTTTGTTGATGCTCCAGCATTAAAAAAACTGATCAGAAATATCGCCTGAAAGCATACTGACGGTTAAACAGCCAAACTACGTTTCTTGGGTGGTGATATTTCAGACTTCCTGTCATTTCGATTTTTGAAGAATAACAATCACCGCCATCAGACAAAATTTTCTGATTTTTTTTATCTCTTTCAAGATTATTCTTTGAGAGTTGTGCGCAAAAATTGTCAATGATTTTCTTGTAAAAGAGAGCATTAATTTTGAAACACGGTGATCAAGATCCATTTTTTTGTAGTTTCACCGTCGATATTCACAACAATTTTTATTAACGTGGTGACGAAACGATTTACCTCCAGTTAAATTCATTTCAGTCATTTATTTGTCCTTCCCATTCGCTACAGGATATTGCTAATTTCTGATTGATTAATTATTTCATAAGGAAGCGTTTTTAAATAATATTCTAAAAAAATGCGCCAAAAATTCGGTGATATTATTTTTATAAAAAAAAAACGAGAGCAGGAATTTTGAAACTCATGCAGCAATCAAAATCTATAACGACCTTATTTCCTTGGTTTAAATTTCGATTTATAACGATTCGATCTATTTCGATTATTAACTAGTTTGGAGACACAAAGATTCGCCTAATAATTAAATTTTGACCATCCCTTTCCCTTCTCTCTCCGTTAACTAACATACTGGTAGGTAACTCCTGGCTAGTTGAAATTATTTTTATGAAACGTTTTTAATTGTGTCATGCATGGCAACCTTTGATCACAATCTTCGATCCTGCGAAAAAAACAATTTGACTGAATGTCACAGCATCAAAAATACCAAGGGAGCACTCTCTTTGGAAAAGCTCTGTGAGGAAGCGAACAAATCTAGTCAAAATTAGCAGAGACGTGAGAGCAAATAGAGTCAATGCTGATTCGGAGTGCTGCGAGCAGGTGAGCAGGTGAGCGTCGCACATTGCACGGCTCATTGATTGTGAAAGCGTCACGATGGCCAGGTTGGAACTCGCGAGACAAGAGCTCCGTACGAATCCATGGATAAATGAAATGATCTCCTACGTGTAGCGTTTGTTGCGTTCTAGCGTATCGTAGGCGATATTGAAACCCAGGATCGCGCATGCGTTGTGTTAGTGCGTTCCGTTGTGTCTTGCGTATCATAAATGAACCTCTTCAGCTAATCAGTTGTGCTGCCTCAAGAAACGCTCGTCTATGAAAACATTCGTCAGTTCCTTTTGTATTTTATTCTTGTTACAGTGTCATTTTCACCGTACTGAATCTTTTTGAGTGTCATACTATTTCTTCATCCGATACAAAAAAAGGTGGAAAAAAGGAAATATTCCTAATTATTCCAGAATTCATTGAAGTATTTTGGAGATGTAATTCAGCAATGTACATTAAAGGCAATAAAAATAGCTGTTAAACAAAAAGTGAGCACAATTTATTTTATTTAAATTTATTCATCCTTGTAATTTGAAATGTAACATACTGCCTTTACTATGTACTAAAACCTTAGGCGAAAATTCACGAACATAGGAACAACCAGGCAAAGAAACCCGAAAGAATTACGTAACATTCGGAGATCATCCAACAAAGTTAGCCACTGCTTGATAAACTTCATCCCTTTCGGTAGAAGTTCTGGAACAAAAAACACACATCTCAAGCGTTATGTTTGAACATTAAAGCGTTTGTTTTACTATTCCAAAGAAAAATAACTCGAAGTCATCGCTTGAATCTTACACGCAGTACGTTTACCGTCAAGCCAAAACCACGGCGGGGCCGGATTCAGGGGGTGGCCACATGGACCGCGGCCCATGGCGGAAAATCTAGGGGGCGGCAAATTTTGCAATTTTTTTAAATGTAGGTATAAAAAAAATCGGATTTAGAAAAAAAAATTACAAACGAGAAAAGGCTACAAAATCTCTCATTTCCTGAGAGTATAGTAATCTCTAATTTTGTCGTCTTTCAGTGATACAAAGAGACAGCACCTTTAATTAGTCGCCTTAAGAGAGAAACCAAACACACAATTTGGCCTGGAACGGCGCGACTTAAGGAGAAATGATGACGAGGACTTGAGATGAAAAGGAGAAGCCCTCGGCGCAGCAATCGGCATGCAACACATGTTAGCGCCTACAAGACTGCACGAATACTTCACACACTGCATTAAGCACAGTGCGGTTATTGTGGTCAGCAGGAAACGGATAGCACCTACAAGAATGCATAGATACTTCACGCATTGCGCCAAACACAGTGCGGTCAGCGTGAAACGCATAGCGCCTGCAAGACTGCGTGAATACTTCAAGCATTGCGCCGAACACGGTGCGGTCGGCGCGGCGGCGGAAGTTAAAATCATTAAACCAAATTTTGTGTTTGTTCTTTCATAATTTTTTCGTTCATTTCTTATGAATGGAAGGCCTTGTCCATTGGAGATAGGTTTACGAAACTTGACTTTCGCGCAAAGTTCCGTGATCTTTTGCTGGTAGTGTTGACAGGGTTTTCCCAAAATTGGTTCAACACGAGTAAATGCGTCTTATGCACCCCTCTCCCGCTGGCACTTTCACTTGATGGTTTTTATTTATGTTTCAAAACGAATGAGAAGGGGGCGGCAAAATACAGGCGGCCCATGGGCGGCAAGCAGGTAAATCCGGCCCTGACGCAGAAATTGACAAAACTGTTCGCAACGTTTACTTTGGGATATTTGAGAGTTTTTTTAATCAATAACATAAAAATGAATATTGCTATATTCTCTGATCCGCCGTGGGTTACATTGCCGCGACCTTTCGGTTAGTAAAAGCATATATTTCCACAGCGTATTGGCTCTTGGTTCGGAATTCCAAATTGATGGTGTACCGAGGCCTTTAGGATTGGGGACGAAATCATGACACCGCAAACAGTTTTTTTTTATCAGAATTGGTTCGGAAATTGATCGTGTATCGAGGCCTTTAGGCTTAGGGACGAAATCATGACACCGCAAACAGTTTAAGTTGATCAGAATTGGTTCGGAAATTGATCGTGTACCGAGGCTTTTAGGATTAGGGACGAAATCATGACACCGCAAACAGTTTAAGTTGATCAGAATTGATTCGGAAATTGATCGTGTACCGAGGCCTTTAGAATTAGGGACGAAATCATGACACCGCAAACAGTTTGTGTTGATCAGACTTGGTTCGGAAATTGATCGTGTATCGAGGCCTTTAGGATTAGGGACGAAATCAGGACACCGCAAACAGTTTGTGTTGATCAGAATAGAGTATCCCTTTATACCCAGAGTTAAGACAACTCGATTATCAGCTGACTGGCAGCCGCCCTTGGCTGGCTATGGAGGCCGTAACGAGTGCACCCAAACGAACGATATTGAGAGATAAGGATCAGGAATCCTGCGATGTCTGTCACACAAAAACAACAACATCAACAAATTGATCAATTAAAAAGAAAATGAGATTGGTTTGTGAATAATTTCTTAATCTATTTTCATTTTGGACCGATGGAAATAACAATTTACTCTTGATAAACCACAATTAGGTAATATTTTCATTATTCTTGTTCACATTCGAGGTACCGACATCTTGGTGCACTCGTTTCGGCCTCCATGAGCGAGAACCAATCAGAATTGGATTTTTTTTTAGGCCACTTTCAGCCCAACCCTGGCCCAACCAAAAGTGAGTTGTCTTAACTCTGGGTATAATGAGACTCTAGATCAGAATTGGTTCGGAAATTGATCGTATACCGACGCCTTTAGGATTCGGCACGAAATCATGACACTGGGCATCGAAAAACAATGCTGCGTAAGTGACTCGTTTTTCCGTTGACGGGCGATCAATATGGGCGCGACGCACACTGCGCGCGAGCCCCGGACTCTCGGACATTATATGCACGTTTGATAATGGAGGCGGCCGATGAGATTTCTGCATTCCTTTGACTGTTGAGGTGAATGCATGACGGATTAATGGAGCACTGCCTCGCCGGTGGAGGAGGCCGCGGGAGGGGGGCAGGGGGCCAGGGACCC